>VZSR01000824.1:745148-784973 GCA_013398615.1 Brachypodius melanocephalos
GTCCCTCTTGCCCTGAGGAGACTAGAA
Organism: Brachypodius melanocephalos; assembly: GCA_013398615.1. Lineage (NCBI taxonomy): Eukaryota > Metazoa > Chordata > Aves > Passeriformes > Pycnonotidae > Brachypodius > Brachypodius melanocephalos. Next base: position 745,176 of record VZSR01000824.1, read on the forward strand.
CTGGACACAGCACGCCAGATGTGCCTCATCATATGAATTCCTCACTGAATCTCTATTTCTCTTTGACTTAAACTACTGTAAGTTCAGAAGTAACAAAACTGGCCTCAAAAACAGAAAGGAACATCTCGAGTGCTGAGGCTGCTGTGACTCCCAGTGTGGAAATGAGTGATGGGAACAGCCAGCTACAGGAACTTGGTTTTTCACAGCTCCACAAATATCTGCTCCATAAAAAGCTGCTGATGGTTTTGTCACGGTGTGAGCACTGTGAGATGTGCAGGGGACAGCTTGAGCTCAGGAATTTGTACCTTGGGGATGAAGGAATTTGTACTTTGGGAACCCCACGGTCCATTAAGGGGGGTTTCAGAGCCAGCTGGATCTCTCTGAGAAAAGTTTTGCATTGAAAGTGCTTTGTCACTTCTAAAATGGGGACATGGATACACAGAGGTAGAGCTGAAATAAGGATGAGACAAGGGAGCTGGTGGGTTAGGCTGTCATGATCCCACTTCTGACACCAAAATAATGTTCGGGTCTAATTATTAAAAGATGCCTCTGCCTGAATTAAGGTGCAAATGAGACCATGAAAATCAAGAGTACGGCTTTTATTTAACAGCAACCGTGAGGCAAAGGATGGGAGAGAAAGACAAAGAGAGGCAGATTAAATGAAAAGTATCATCCCCAGGTGGGTCCCTGTGGTGTCCCACCAGCCCTTCTTCTTCTGGTCTTCTCAGTGTGGACATCCCCAAATGTTCTTCTGGAGGTACCACTTTTATACAGCCCAAGTCCTGGGTATCCAGAGGCATCTGTTCCATTCCCACAACTTGGGATGGCCTCTGTGCAGGCAGTTGCTTCCTTTTCCCACAGTTTGATGGGAATTTTTGTCTGGATCCGTACCCAGATCTGCCTCGCCAGGCCTGGAATCTTCCCATCGTTGCACCTGCACTGTGGAATTTCATCTGGTGGGCAAATTCCAAACCTTCACCTTCATTTAGGTCTGATATTAACACATTCCCCTTTGATCTCCAGGCTTACTTCAAGTTCCTCTTATGGTGGGAATTCTTGTGGGAATTTCCTTCTTTGGAAGTGCTTTGGGATGAGTTAACTGAATGCTTTAAGTCCTGATAAAGGCAACAGTGGGAAGAAATTTGGGAGGATGTTGGCCCAGCTGCTGCCTTGGGGATCAGCCCTGGGTTCTACACAGACCACATCAAAATAGATCTCCTGCTATAAAGAACTTGTCTTCCCTGAGAATATAAATCGTTTTCTGTGACTATTTTCCCCATTTATTAGAACAGGACAGACAATGGATTTTCTATTTGTCTAGAATTCTTTTTTCAGTTCGTTTTGGAGCCGCCTGGAAGAAAACCAGGTAGTGTCAAGGTATCACACGATCTTTAGAGGAGGCCAAAAGCTTTGGTTAAATCAAAACATTTCGTTTAACCAAAGCAGAAACGGGGTCCTTTGATTTTTACTTTTTAATTTCACTCTTTATGATTTAACAGAATATACAGTCAGTGGGAGGGAAAAACTAAGGATAAAAGTAATTTGGAAACGAAGACTGAAAATGTTATGTGCTGGAAAGGTCAGAGAGGCAGTTTCAGCTTGATTGGAACATTGTGCTCGGGGTTTTTTTTGGTTTCCCAAGAGATACTTAATGAAAATCTGCAGAATGTTCCTTCACCAGTGAATCAGCAGGGCAGTTCTAACCCATCCATTTAACATGATCCACTTTCACACATCGACACCTGAGCCACAATCATGTCACAGGAGGGGACAATGGCTCTGTTCTGATTGAGGGACAGAGTCCAAGTGCTTTTAGAGAGGGCACTGTTAAGTCAGGCTGATCAAACAGCTGATTCAGCCAATTAGCACTCATTAGTGTGTCTAGGTGAGGTTTTATCTGATCCAGAAGACTCCTTACATTTTCCACATTTGCTCTTCAAAAGGTTGCGTGATCATAATAACATCTCCCAGGTTGATACCAGATGGAAGCACCAGTGGGGAACTTTTCAACACTTCATCATCAGTGCTGACGATCCAAAACCATCAAGTCCAACCTTTGACCAAATCCCACCATACTCATCAAAAAGTGCCACATCCATTCATTTTTCAACACTTCCAGGGCTCGTGATTCCATCATTTCCCTGGACAGCCTGTTCCAGTGCCTGACCATCCTTTCAGTGAATAAATTCGTCCTAAAAGCCAATCTGAACCTCCCCCAGTGCAACTTGAGCCCATCTTGTACCTTTTCTTTGTGTGCAAGGTCTTCGATTGTGATGGTTGACTTCCACTGAAATTGAGTTAATGCACAGCACGTGATTTGATAAGAAAACTGCAGTGGAATGTGTTGGAATTCTGGAAGCTGAGAATTTCAGGCTTTTTGTGCCGTGTGGCATTGATCCTCAGCCAGGCACTGCATTTGACCTGAGGCCATGGAACAGGCTTCTGAAACTGAGTGATAGCCCTGGGGTTGTGGGTGTGTAGTTTGAATAGCATCGTGTGATCTCACAGGGTGAAAAACTTAGAATTTGGGGTTTTAGTATATAGTGATGTATGGGGCAAGATGGAGGATTTAAGGTGTTGTCCAAGTCATTTTTCTTCACTTTCTTCTTCTTGGTTTTGGGTGTTTTTTTCTAATTGGGTGAAAAAGATCCACATTGTGGACCTTAGGTGGTCAATTATTGGGTTAAAAATATAAATAATATAGGTGTCATCTTGTTATTGGATAACTTATGTTAAATAACCTTGGAAAGAGTTAGAGGCACCTCCATTTTCTACCTTGTTAGTTAGAGCTCATGACTCGTGAGACTGTAATATAGATAAGAATTAATAAACACTGAGTCTGAACACGAAACTGTGACTCCCGTGTATTAATCCTGGCTCTAACATGAAGAAAAGGAGATAAGAAACCAGTAGAATGAAATTCCTGACACTGGTGTGTGCCCAGTGGGATTTACAGGGTTTTTGGAGGCCCATCCAAGGGAGGAGGGATCTGCACTTGCTGCAACCAGATGTTCAGAAAGCTGGACAAAAAGTGAGTGGAGGAAATTGATTTTTAACTCGATTCCTTACATTTCCGTGTGGCTGTTGGTTGTGAACATGGCCAGAAAATAGTGGAATCATGGATTGGCTTGGGTAGGGAAGGACATTAAAGATGATCTAACTCTATCCATCCTGCCTTGGGACACCTTCCACTATCCCAGGTTGCTCCAAGCCCCATCCAACTTGGCCTTGGACACTTCCAGGGATGGGGCAGCCACAGCTTGTGTGGGAAACCTCTGCCGGAAGCTCACTATCCTCATAGGGAAAAAATTTCTTCCCATTATCAAATCCACATCTGCTTTCTTTCAGTTTGAATCCACTTCTCCTTGTCCTGTTTCTCCAGGTCCTTGTAAATATCTCCATCTTTTTTTGTTGCCTCCATCAGATAATGGAAGGCAGCAATTAGATCATCCCAAAGCTTCTCTTTTCCAGGCTGAACGTCCCCAACACTCCTAGTTTTTCCTCATAGGAAAGGTGCTCCATCCCTCTAATCTTTGTTGGTGACACTGTGCCACTGCTGAGCTTCCCAGGGCACAAATTTCCTCAACAACCTGCAAACAGCTTGATGCCACTAGAAATTAGAGGGTGAAAATAGGATTCAGTTCTTCCTCATTCTTTTTAACATCCCAAATTCTCTGTCACATTTTTTCTTCTGTGGGCCTGGGGGACAGATTTAACTCATAGAGAATTCTTACAGCTCATCAAAAACATTCTGGGCTCTCACAGGCACTATGCTGCAGTTGAAAAAATACTTATTTATGAGCCTTGCATAGTGTTAACAAAATAACATCTTTCATTTTGCTTTCATATCCCATGATTCAGGGTGTTTACAGAATAAGCTGAAACTCATTAAATTTTGAAGTAAGAGCTGGCAAAAGCCCAGCTTGGCTGAAGTTTCACTCTACAAAAGCTGAGAATGCACCTCAGATGTGAACAACAGGCCTTGACTTCAGAAAAAAGAATGGAAAAATTCAAATTTTGTTTGTTTTAGGGGTCACAGATTTCAGCTGAACAGAATAAAGTTCAGTTTTACCTATTTGTGATGTTTTTTAAGGACTGCTACAACAGACACAGATTATGGGGATCTGGATTTTATTCCTCCACTTGTTGGAGATACTCTGTGCAAAGCACTTCCCCTTAGCCCAGCCATTAACTGGAAGCGACAACCCTGATTTTAATAAGGTCCTCTAAAAGCTGCAGTCAGGCAGCTTGGCACTGGAATTCCCTGCTGGAATAACTGCTCAGAAAAATAACAGCACCAGGCTCATTTGCCTAAAACAGGCTGAAGTCTTTTATCCCGGTGCCTGAGCCAGGAAATCAATCAGGAACTGATTTCCATCAGGCTGCACTGAACAATGGAGGTTATGGATTTGTCACCTGTGTGGGAAAATCCCAGGGATAAAGCTGTTCACAGCTCTTAGAATCATGGAATTATTTATGTTGGAAAGGACCTTTAGGGTCATTAAGCCTCCCTGTTAGCCTGGCATTACTAAGTCCAGCACTAAACCACGTCCCTAAGTGCCAAGTGTTTAAACACCTCCAGAAGTTGTGACTCAACCACTGCCCTAGGGACTCTATGCCAGGGCTTAAAAAGCCATTTTAGGTCAAGAAATTTTTCCTAATATTTGACCTAAACTTCCCCTAAACTTGAGGCCATTTGTTCTTACCCAAATGTTTGTTACTTGGGAAAAGAGCCTGACCCTCACCTGACTGCACCCTCCTGTCAGGGAGTTGTGGAGAGTGAGAAGGTCCCTCCTGAGCCTCCTTTTCTCCAGGCTGAGCCTTCCCAGCTTCCTCAGCCTCTCCTGGTGCTCCAGACACTTCCCCAGCTCTGTTCCCTTCTCTGGACATGCTCCAGCCCCTCAAAGTCTTTCTTTTCATAAGAAACCCAGAACTCGTCCCAGGATTTGAAATGCAGCCTCAGCAGTGTCAGTACCAGGGGACAATTCCTGCTCTGGTCCCTCTGGCCAAAATTTTGCTGTCACAGGCCAGGAAGTCACTGGTATTTTGGGTGCCTCCTTCATGTCCCTGTTATCCAGTGCTCAGGTGTTCCTATCAAAGCCAATGGGTTGGAATCACAGCACGGGGGCCTGAAATTTGCATACCTCATTCACCCCAGATTGGAAAAGACATCTGACACCCTCAACAGGATCAGGATTAGTTTGGAAATGGACTTTGGAAAAGGGTGGAGAGACAATGAAATGGGTGGGATGTACAAGGAGGGGAGAAGGAGAAGGAGAAGGAGAAGGAGAAGGAGAAGGAGAGCAAGGACAAAAAGGACAAGAACAAGAACAACAAGGATCTGCAGTGAGAAAATAGGGAGATAGAAAATAATTAAAAATAGCAGTGAAGGAAAGAAAACAGGTGAGGGCAAAAGGATTTGCAGAGCAAGACAGAGCAGACGAAAAAAAGGAAAATGTTTGAGTGGAGGTAAGAGAAAGATGCAGAGCAATGGGTACAGGTGAAAACAAACCAAAACCAAGCAGAGCAACCTTGACCAAATGAGGGGGAAAAAATATTGGTGTCAATCTAAAAGACTTTATTTCATCCCCAAATTATTTTTTCAATGAGGGCTTTTTTATCCCCTGTCTTTAACCTCTCCACATTTTTCTTCACAGTGACACTTAAAGGACCAATATATCCAGAAATCAAAATTTACTCAAACACATTGAAGGGATCCAAATGAAATTTTTCAGCATTTCTGAAGCCAAAGTTTTTTATCTGCAGTATATTAGAACAGACTGAAAGACTGAAACTTTATTCATTGCTCCAACTTTCACCCATCTGCATTTTCTGATGTTGCTTTGTGGAGAAAAACATTGATCCATAATTACTCACCTAATTACAGATATCCTGAGCATCCTGTCTTAAACCAAATTTGTACAAATTTATTATAAATTTATTTATTGTCAAGTAGAAATGGTGATCTTTCCACAGATACCCTCCATCCAAAGGGCTGGGCTGGTCCAGTTTTAAGAGGGAGAAATGGGATATTTCCAAACTGCTCTGTTGGGATGGAGTTGAGGGATGCGGGGATTGATGGATATCAAATCCAGGCTTGGTAAAACCCCCTGAACAGTGGGATAAATGGGATGTAACTGGATTAAATGCCTGTATTGACACAGCCAAATTAGCAGGACCATGGAATGGGATGAAAAAACCCAAACCAACAAAACCAGGAGTCGTTTTAGAGTTAAAATCAGTGGTGAAACTTTTGTGAAAGACAGTTGGGATTAATCCACTCTGCTTTATGGGGAAGGGTTGGGAGCAGGGAGTCAGGCTGTGTCATCCCAGGTGGAGTTAGAGCTAGAGAAGAGCTCCAGGCCCTTGAATTTTCTTGTGGTGAACAACACACAGAGGACAGACGATAACAGAAATCCTTTGGGGGCAGGATATATTTTTTTTTTTAACCTGAGGGCTGTTTGTTTTAAGTCTCTACTGCAGTCCTAGCTCAGACTGGGCCACATCCTGACACTGTGTCCGAAACACCACAAAGGGAATTCATCCCCTTCCTAATATCCCATGCCCTGCTTTCCTTAGGCAGGGAAATGTGGATTTCATATTGGATTTCATATTTAAACCCTCTGGGTGTCGTGGTGTGGACAACTGCAAGTGAGGCTGGACTGCCCTGTGAAATAATCTGGGGCTGCTGACATTGAAACAGAACGCCTGGAGATGCTTTTAACGCTAGAACAGCAAAATACTCCAGGAAAAAATCTTGGTGGAGAGTCAGGGCATTCACTCCAAACTCTGAGTGCTGCTCTTGCAGGAGGAGATGAACAACAAAATGCCTTATTTGAGAAATCACCATCTGTTTTCCAGTGGGTTTTTGTCTGACCTTTACTTTCAGTCCTTTGCTTTCAATCCTCACTTGTACTAGGAAGTCCAGCTGGCTTTGCTGATCCTTGGAATTTCTGGGGAAGATGACTTTCACCAGGATCACGTTTTCAATCTCTTCAGGGAGCATGAGAGGCTGAATTCCAGGTGGGAGTGAATAAGTGACCTCAATTGTGCCAATTTATAGCCTTGGAAAAGCTGCATCAGGATGTGTGGCCCTGTCTGGGCTCTGCAAGGTTTGCAGGGTTAGGAGGGTGCACAATTGATTCTTCTCCATCCAAACCCATGTCCAGATTCCATGCACTTCCCAGGAACAGTAAAATAAAAAATTCATTTTCTACTCTACTCAACCACTGTGTTTTAATTCTTTCTCAGTGCTCTATGGACTTCAGACATAATTCTGTGTAAGAACTTTTTTAGGAGACGCCATCAGGAAGTGTGACTTGGAAATTCAGAAAAACATTAAAAAAACAAATGGAGATGTCCTTATTCAGAGGGAATTCTGATTTATTTTGCTTCTCTTTCAGTTTGAACTGAGAAGGCTTGAGGTGAACTCACTAAACTTGTGAACATTAGCTGGTGGTCACAAAAACTATAAAAATAGTCATAGGTCCAGACTTAAGATCTGAGCTGGGTGCTAATTGAAAGACAGACTGTGTAGCCTAAGGAAGGTGGTCCCAAGGTCTGGACTCCAACAGGTTAATAAATCCATTGTTTCCCACATTTAAGCACCCAGAGTATAAAATCCATGTAGAGACACTGAAATCTGGGTCATTTATTCTGGTGTTTATTCAAATTTTACCTAGAAGTAATAATGATTAATAGATTGCTTGATACATATTTCACCAGTGGTTCCCGAATTAATTCAACTTCCTATAACCACGGAGAATAATTGAATACCCTTGTTACTCATGTGTTCACAACCCTCCCATTGTTGTAACTGGGTCACTCCAGGGCTCAGATGAAATCAGGTTTTAAAAATAAGCCACATTCAAATGGGTAAAAGGGAAAAGGTGACATCAAACCTCAGCAGAAACTGCTTGTTAACAATTTAACAAACAGCCTATGTGCCATGCTGTTACCCAATACCTAGATAAGGACGTAAGAAATGAATACGTGGATCAGAATTCTGTTCTTCTAGCACAGGGTTCCCTGTCCAGCACGGAAATTTGGAATTAGGAGCGTGAAAAACCTCGTTCTCTTTTTGCAGTTTATTCCCATGCACCCACAGCTGCTGCATTAGAGGAGGTAGAGGGAACAGTTCTGCCAATTCCACTTTATTTCTGTTTTGAGTATTTTTGCCCCTTACTTTTTGTTGTCTGACTCCAGTGCCATGGAGAGAAGAGAGTCCTCTGTTCTGTCTCTTGGATTAAGAAGCAATCTGGCCTTTCTCTATTCTTAATTTTGTTGAAAACCCCAGTCCCCATTTGGTTATCCCACCCCCTTCACGATTTTTTAATCCTCAGACTCGTCCTCCACTTCCCCAGATTTCTTCTCTCCAGACTGAAGGGTCTTTGCAGCCTTTTCACCCTCTCCTCTAAAGGCAGATATTCCATATTCCTGATTATTTTACTTTATCTGGACTTTCTCTTATCTCAGCTGGGTCTGTTTTGAGACATGGGGAACAGAACTACACAGACAACTCAGTATGAGAGGGCATAAAAATTCTGTGTAACAGCAAAATCCCTCCCTCTGTCTGGTTTCCAAAAACCTCCTTGGTGATTCCCAGCTCTTTGCCAGCATTTTTGGCTGTTGTGGCTCACAAAGCCAGAGATTTCAGGGTGGCAACCCCAGGAGTTTTCCTGAGTTTTCACAGACACTTTAGAGCACAGCAGAGAGCAGGCATGGCTTTTAGATTGCATTCCCATGGACACAAAATGTTTATTTGTAGTGATTCGGACCAGGTTATTTGGGAATCCATCCAGCCTGGGCTCAACAGCCACTATTCTATTTGTTTAATTCAAATCCCTGTGAGGTGCCTCTGGAGCTCCACTTGGAATTTCATCTCACTCTTCTGTATCCTAAGAAGAAACCTCCCACTCCTACTTTTCCTTTTCAACTCTCTGGAGAAGGATTGGAACCTCTCCTCCAATCCTGCAGCATGCTATATTTTTAAATGTTCCTTTTTGAAGGAATTTTTGGAAGGGATTTTGGCTTTTTCAAAGTCAAACTGGATTTCCAGCACATTCTTGCTGAACTGCTTCTCATCTGCCTTCACAGAGCCACATCAGCTCTGTCCCAAAAATCCATATTTGCCATAAACTCATCCTTTCCTATAGAATACAGATTTTTCAGGGAATCAGGCAGTAATTTCCAAGACATAAAGAGTTTAATGCTTATTATTCCCTATTTTTTAGATGGCAATTAGATCAGTTGTTTCTGAGAACTGTGGCCATGAGTAATGCAAGGTTTTATATCTCAGCCAACATTTTATATGTGAGTTCCTTCAAGGTTCCAGTCCAGGGAATACTTTGGCATTGAGGTGATTTGTTTAATTTGTGGGTATCAGGAATTAACAAGTAATTATAGATGAGAGAGTGGGATTCATTTAGATATTTTTGATATGAAGGCAAGAAGTTATCTAAGGGGACGTTTGGGTTGGATATTAAGAAAAGATTTTTCATCCAGAGGGTTGTTGGGCTGTGGAACAGGATCCAGGGAATGGTCACAGTCTCAAACCATAACTCCAGGAGAATCTGGACAGTGCTCTCAGGAACAGGGTAGGATTGTTGGGATGTCCTGGGCAGGACCAGGAGTTCGACTGACCCTTGTGAATCCCTTCAGAATATTCCATGATTCTGTGATTTTTCAGTATTTTCTGGGCAAGCTTGAATTCAGCAGGACCCTCTTTTCTTAAACTGAGTATCAGTGAATCAGATCTTTGGTAGACAATCATAAAACTGACTATAAATTCATTTAGAGGAAACATGGGTATTTCTATTTTCCATTTCAGCGCCCAACAGTTCCAAATAAAAATAAATTCTTACAGGCATGAAAATCTTTCCAGAATTAGACTGAATTTAGAGGCGTTTTCACCCAAAATTGCAAACTATTAATGTGGGAATATGTTCAAATGTCAGGGTATTTCCCCTTTATATTTTCTAAATGGAAAGTTTCACTTTGGAAATGCCAAATCCCTTTGTTGTGACATTTTTCTAAGTTAGACCTTTTCACCCTTAATTTCAAAAGAACAGTTTTTAATTTTGAAAAATTGACTTCGGTATATAATAAATGGTTGATTTTTTTTATAGATGGACTATCTTGAAGAAGCATTTCTGCGTCCAAAGAAAGAGTTTAGTCCTATCTCAGGTGCTGTTTTACCATTTTTTTCTCCTTGGGAGGGAGCAGAGATAATGGAGGATATTTTTGTTTTTCCACATTGATTTTTGTTTCAGTTCTCAATTTCATCAATTGCTCTGTTCTATCTGCAATACCCAGGAAGCAGAGTTTGAGATAAATTCCTCTGGAAAAGTCGTGTAATGTGATAATCACAGAATCCCAGAATGGTTTGGGTTGGAAGGGACCTAAAAATCATCCAGTTCCACCTCCCTGCCATGGGCAGGGACATCTTCCACTATTCCAGGTTGCTCCAATGCCATCCAACCCAGCCTTGGACACTTCCATGGATCCAGAGGTATCCATAGCTTCTCTGGGAAACCTGTGCCAAGACCTCACTCCCTGAGGTGACCTAACACTACTCAGTGTAATCCTTGTTCCTCTCTAAGATAAGAATTATACCCCAAAACCTAATTAGTGGCTCCAGGCATCTATACATCAATTAGCAGGGCTGGAGGAGCTTCCAGAACCTTCCCTTCTCACCAACCCCTATTCCCAGACCTCTGTCAGAGTAGGTGAACTGCTGGGAGCTGATGTAGCTCCCATTGTGAAGCCACATCACCCTCTTAATTTCCTCTTTCTGATTCATTCATCTGACGACTGCTAATTAGCAGATTAATTACCCGTTGAGGTGCACAGGTAGCAACAACAGCTCCTGTTACGTCATCCCCCCAAATCCTGTTTCCTGTTCCTCTGCTCCCGTCAGCTCCTGGCAGAGTGGGGTACCCACTAATTGGCAGCGTGTGTCTAATTGTATTTTAACAATCACACGCCTCCCACTCCCTCCTCGCTTCCAAAGGCATCCTGCATCTGCACCAGCTCCGTTTCTGGGGGGATGGACCCCGATTCCAAACCTTCTCCTCGGTGGTGAGTCAGAGAGCAGGAAGGGCTGAGAGAAGAAAGGGGGATTTTGCTCCTCTTTGCCTTCAGTGAAAGGATGAAACAACAAAGGAATTGCTGGAAGATGTAATTACAGGAGCGTGTTGTCAGGGAGAGGTGGTTTTGTTTGGATGTTTTGCTGGAAAGCACAGGCTTTGGAAGTACAAACCTCTGGTAAATTCCTGATGGAATAAACTTCCTGCAATGTCTTCAAAAGGGAAGCTTCAGAACAGTTGGAAAGGCAGGAAAACGAGCCCAGGGCTGGGTTTCTGTCACCTGATTTCAGATCCTGGCTCCCCACACTGATCTCCTTTATTTCAATAATTAAAGTTGATTTGTTCAGCATGGAGAAAAGAAGAGATAGCTTAAGGAGAACTTAGAGCTCCTTCCAGTGCCTAAAGGGACTCCAAGAGAGCTGGAGAGGCACTTGGACAAAGATCTGGAATGCCAGGACACAGGGAATGGCCTCCTACTGCCAGAGGGCAGGGTTAGATTGGATATTAGGGATAAATTCTTCCCTGTGAAAGCAAAGTGGACACTGGCACAGGTTTCCCTGTGAGAAGCTGTGGCTGCCCCTGGATCCCTGGAAGAGTCCAAGGCCAGGTTGGACAGGCCTTGGAGCAGCCTGGGATGGTGGGAGGTGTTTCTGCCCATGGCAGGGGGTGGGAACTGGATGGTCTTTGAGGTTCCTTTCAATTCAATTAAATTTCAAAACATTCTGTGGACAAGAAGAACCTCCAGAGAGCCTTATCTGAGTGTAAGATGTTGATTGTCCCACCTTGCGCAGGTGTAGAGTGGAGATTACATCCCAAAGTCCAACAATCCCACTGCCTTGCTCTCCAGAGGTGGAGCAAGGAACCTCCAGGGATATTTCCCAGCTGGAATCACCAGAAACAACCACCATGAATGGTAGAAAAACAAAATCTCTGAACTGTGGAATAGCCTGAGCTGGGAGGGACCCACGAGGATCATCAAATTCTCATTCCTTTCCCTGAACAGCACCAGACAAACCCTATGTTTGTTTCCTGAAGAAAGAAAAGAAATAAAAATCCCTGGAGCTCAGGATCAATGTGGATCCTCTGATAAGAAACCAGGGTGAAGGAATGACCCACCTCACTCCTCTCTCTATTCTCCTTTCAAGCCACAGGTTTCGCTGAAATTAGGAGAATTTTAATAAGTCTTCCTCCTGACAAATGATATCGAAATTATCTGCTGGCTGTATAATTTATTAAGGAAGAGCACAGGAAAAGGAAGAAAGAACAAATGGAACAGGAGGCAGTAAAACCACGTCAGGTGATAATGAATAGTTTAAGTTTAGTTTCGTTTGGATTTCATAAAGAAAAAGCAAACAGAGAAAGGCTTTCTTTGAACTGCCTGATAGTTGAGCTTTCTCAGAGGGATTTAATTCAAAGTTAGGCCATTAATTTTGTTTTAATTTTCAAATTAGCCCTTGTTATTTCCCTTGCAAAATGAATGGAACAGAAAGAAGTAGCATTGACAAAACGTCATGAAAATCACTTTCATTCCACTTCTTTTTCCTCGTGTTTCCACAGTGAAAAGATGGGAAGTGTGAAGTTAAAAAGTGAGAAATTCAGCCTCTCAAAGAGAAGTGAAAATGTTCGTCTTTTTAAAAGTCAAAACAAGCTGCAAAACTCTTCATTAAGTTGCTGGTTGGAATGTTTTTCATAACAACATCGAAAATGCCATTGAAACGGGTGTGATTTATCTGAATGTTTACATTTTAATGGAACTTGCTTTTTTTTTTAATGGTGAAAAAAAAAATTCTTCCCGTGGTTTTCCATTAGCAAGTGTAATACTAAAGACTAAACTCTCCTGAAATTCAGGAGTGGGAGTGGAACAGTCTGCTCTGGAGAAGATTTTACACATTGAAGGGGGAATCATGAGGCATTCCTCAATTTACACCATCTGCAGAATGTGGTTGCTTCTCATACTTTGCTGACAAAATAAGACTTGTTATAAATCTGGAAGAAGATAAAATGGCATAAAAAAAAAATCTTTTCTATTTTTTTTTTCTCTACAGGAAATTGGAAGGGAGAAAAGCAGCCAAAACCAGACATGTGTTAGACAAAAAATAGATATTTCACTCAGAAGATGCTGAGGAAAAACAAGTCTGTCAGCAAGGTTATGTCACTTCAATGCTGTGTGATACCAAATATGTGAACACGGATTTAAGCAAAGGTTCTCAAAGAGGGCAAAGTAAAGAAGAGCCTAAACATTTTATTTTTAATTTTTTAATTACCTATTCTTTTCATTTTGTTGCTGAGATAGAAATAAAGATGGAGTGAAGAGAGAAATTAAAATTCTTGTTACATGCCCAAGCTCCATCTGACAGTAACACAAAGGGTTGCAGCTATTGGAAATCAGGAGGAATTTCTTTGTTAGGAGGAAATCAGGAATTTCTTTATTAGCAGGAATTTCTGCATTGAAAGGATGGTCAGGCACCGGAATGGGAGGTTTCCAAGGAATTCCTGAATGTGGCACTCAGTGCTCTGGGCTGGTGACAAGGTGAGGATCAGGCACAGCTCAGACTTGATGGTCTTGGAGGTCTTTTCCAACCTCAGTGACTCCGTGATGCTGTGAATTATCCAAAGAGAGAGGCATTTAGCAGGGAAGTTAATTAAGCTGAGGAGACAGTTTAGCATTAAATGCATCATTAATAATTTAGTTTTGTGTTCTACATTTTTTGTAACAAGTCCCCACGATGCGAATCACGGAGTGCCTGAGAAACAGCTGTGAGACTTTGAAATCACTCCAAGGGTCTTGAGTGACAGGAAAAGGGGGAATGGCTTCCCACTTTTAGATTGGATATTGAGAAGAAATTCTTCTCTGTGAGGGCAATGAGGCCCTGGCACAGGTTGCCCAGAGAAGCTGTGCCTGCCCCATCCCTGGAAGTGTCCAAGGTCAGGTTGGATGAGGCTTGGAGCAACCTGGGATAGTGGAAGGTGACCCTGCCCATGACAGAGGTTTGGAACTGAATGATCTTTAAGGTTTCTTCCAACCACTTTAGGATTCTACACCTCTCTAGTGTTAAAACTGGCTCGAGGAACCCCACACAAAAGGAACCCCACACAAAAGGAACCCCACACAAAAGGAACCCCATGCAAAAGTTTGTGGGTGATCACAAACACAATCCAGAGGTGCTGCCTTTCTCCTCCTGATTCTTGAAGTCTCCAGTTTTAAAGGCTGAAAAGCAAAGCAGCATAATTTTGGTTTTTCTTTCTTCCTCTCTGAGGAAATTCCATCTTCCAGACCTGCTCCAGCATTGTCACTCCTGAAAAATACATAACTGGCATTTTTAATTGATAAGAGCTTATCTGACAGAGCCTTTTGGGTGGAATATTTATTAGAAACATGGACTATTCATGCTGCAAATTATCAGCTGTAAGAAATAGGATAAACTGGGAATAACAGGGATAAACTGGGCAGCTGAGCTAAGGGATCTGCTGGGGTGGAGAATCACAGAATCATGGAGTGGTTTAGGTTGGGAAAGAACCTTAGGATCATCAAATCCAACCATTCCCCAGCCCTGCCAGCTCCACAACTAACCCATATCCCCACATCTATCCTGCTTTAAACACCTTCAGGGTGATGATTCAACTTTTCCCTGGGCTCGATCCCAATCCACTCAATTCCAAGCATTATTAGCAGACCTGGGGCCTAAACTGGGGTCATTGGAAGCTGATGCTGTTTGGGGCATCCTTTCCCCACAAACCCTGAGGGCAGAAAATGCTCAGTTCCAGCAGAAAATTCCAATTCCAGCTCAATGCCTTTGGAACACACAAAGGGAATTCTGCTGCCACCTGTGCTATGCTTTTCTTCTTCTCACAGAGTTCCTGGAGTCTTCAGCTCAGACTTCCACAGAAATAGAAACAAGGGCAAGGGAAAAGGTTGGGGTTTTTTTTGTGTTTTTTTTTTTCTTTCCTTCTCTCTCTTGTTTCAGAAGCAGCTAAAGGTACCTATTTCTTCAAAATATCAAAGCTTATTTTGGTGTTTTATGGGAACATGTTGGCTGGAGCTGTAATTCATTCAGATAAATCCATTTGCAATGGAAAACGAGATCCAGAAGTGAAAAAAAAAATTTTCGCCTGCTTTATATTGGTTGTTATGAAATTTCAGGAGAGCTGCTGCTTTCTCCATTTACTGTCAGTTTGTAACCCTGGAAAAATCACAAAATTATTCTGCATCCTTGCTGCCTATCATTAAAATAGGGATAAAAAAATCTTCCTTTTTCCATATGCTTTATCTGACTTCTTTTCCTCATTTGCAAATGCTTGGACATACTGACAGTCTTTGATTAAATATATATAAATAAACAGAAAATGTTCATAATTTTTAATTTTCCTTGCAGTGTTCCAGCTGGTTTTTAATTTTATTTTGGTCAGCAAGCACCACTGCAGTGATTTCCAGTTCGGTTTTGAAGAGACACAAAGGATTGTGATGGACACTGATCTCTAAGAAGGGTTGTGCTCACTTGAAAACAATTTTAAAGTGGAGGAAATCAATATAATTTGGAAATTTTGCCTCCATGATAGATGCAGGTGACAACTGAGCAAATGGAAATTCCTATCTTTGCTCACATGTGCAAAAACCTGTATTTCCTGAGGAAGTCAGGTTGGAAAAGCATCGCTTGAAGTGTCATTTAGCCTTCGGCCACTGACTTTGAGATTTCAGGAGATGGGAATTTCCCTGGAGAATCACTGGGATTCCTTAATGCTGCCTAAAGTTCATTACTGGGCAATTTTTCATCGATCAGGTTGTAGAAAGAGGTCTTGTATATATTGGTATTGATGGTGGGGATTAGAGATGAGCTAAAGTTAAAAGAAAAAAAGAATGAATCCAAAGAAACCTGGGCTGGACGTGAAATATCCCACCAGCTCTGTAAATGAGATCCATTAAAACAATAAAAACACCAATCTTTACATTCTGAGGGGTTATGGACCATCAGGAAATCCATCCGAGGACCTACTTCCTCATCTCCTGCTGTCTTTTTCCACATAAAAACTTGTATTTCTCTTGGCTGGGGTTGCATCCTGCCCAGCCTCTCTATGCCAGGAATGAAACTTCTGAATATTTTCTCTTCTTTCTGCTAATGAGTTGCAGTTTGGCTAATTGGTCTTGTTTGTTGGATGGTAGGGGTGGTTTGTTTGAAGATTTTGTTGGATGTGTCCTTTTAAATAATTATTTTCTGGGTGTTTGGATGTGATTCTGTCTTTGGTTTGTTTTTTGGTTTTTTTTTTGGCTGTTATTCAGGTGGTGGCATTTCCTTCTCACGTGGATTTAGTGTCTGCTATCAGCAAGCTCACTCTCTCATGAGATATTTTCCAGTTATATTGCTTAGGAAACCAAGGATTGGGGGATAGAAAGTAGGAAAATAGAGAAAAACAATCAGAATTGACATGAATAAACACAACTCCACAGCTATGGCTGAGAAAAAGAAATTCAAGCAAAACTGCAGCCTCAGTTGAGAGGAAGCAGAAATGTTACCCTGTGACTAAGGAAATCCTTGGATGTCCAGACAATTTGAAAGTTTATATTGGATATTGGGAAAAAATTCCTCTCCCCTGTGAGGGCAGTGAGGCCCTGGCAGAGGTTGCCCAGAGAAGTTTTGGCTGCCCCATCCCTGGAAGTGTCCAAGGCCAGGTTGGATGTGGTTTGGAGCACCCTGGGATGGTGCAAGGTGTCCCTGCCCAAGGCTGGGAGGAGAAACTCAATGATCTTCCAGTTCCCTTCCAACCCAAAGCATTCTGGCATCTCATGAAAAAAATCCTACAAGTGTGAAAAATCTCATTACATGAGAGTGAAGAGAGGAGACTGTCGATAAGATGTCATAGTTGTGGTCAAAATCCCACTTTTACTGTGGAATGGCCACTGGTCTATGAGTTTAGGGGAACAAATCATCACTATTATTATTTACAGTGACCTCTTTCCCTTGTGCCTCCCAGAAATCAGAGCCTCCACAGGTCATGAAAATCTCAGCGTGATCTTCCACTGAGGAATGACTGAACCAGCAAAAAAGTGGATCAGGGAGTAGATGGGGAATTGATTCTGGACTGGAAGTTTGCTGTTCCCCCACATCTCGAGTGAGGAGAAACTCGGTCCCCAACGATTCCAGCCCAGCATTTTAAGTCAAACTTACTTCCTTTCAAAAGGATTTGTGCACTTGTCGACATAACATCCAGCCCGATGTGATCCGTGCAAATCTGCAGGCAGAGGGACCCTGTCACAAGGCTGCCGTTGCTGGAGGGTTGTTTTTCCCTTCTGTGCTGTTTTTCTTCATCCCAATCCAGTGCCAGAGCTTTGCCAGGCATCTTCAGAGCACCTCAGAACTGCTGTTTACCACTGGAATGAAAGCTCCCCTCATGGCATTTTTCCTGGGAGCACCCTGGGATGAAGCTGGTTGCCCACAGTAACAAAACAACAAAAAACCTTCTAATAAAACAGAAATGAGTCAAAAATCTTGAGCCTGTTCTCCAGGAGCTGAGACTGTTCCCTCTTTGTAAAAGGAGCTGATGTCGTTCTCAGGAAAGTTTTGTCACATTGTCCTCAGGATAAGGATGTGTGGTAGAAAATGATCTGAGCTGGGTTTAATGTTCATATTTGTGAGTTTCATAAACTCAAAAACTGGGACCTTGTTCAGGATGCAGCTGAGCTTGAACTGGTGGTGAAGAAAATCCCTCTTTTTTCCCTCATCCTAAAGTAAAGGTGTGAATTTAATGCAAACTTGTTAAATATTCCAAACCTCCACTTGCACACAGACGTTGCATCTTAATTCCTCTTGGCTTTTGTCATTGGAATTCAGCAATGACTTGGGAATGAGCCTGAACTCTCAGAAGGCCCCAGTGAGGAGAATTCACCTGGCATCTCTCCCTGTCAGCCTTTTTTTTGTGGGTGTGTCCCGAAAATGAGGCCACAAAACTCCGATGATGTGGGAAATTGGCCGCTTGTTTTATTAAAAATCGACCACCAGGAAGGAGGGGTTCGAGCTAGTCTCAAACCCTTTGCGGCAAGTTGAAAACAATGTAACAAAAGTACTAACTTCTGGCTTCTAACTCCCTAACTGCCTAACTGCCTCCTGAGGGCTGTCACTCCCCCTTTTATAGACTCTCTCCCCTCAGGGATTGGTGGGTTTTGGATCCTCGTTGCTATTGGCTCCTTTTCTCGGGTCTGATTGGTCTTTACCAAGAGTCCTTCTGGACCAATCATTTTTTCCCGCCTTTGAATGATTGGTCCATTTTCCACCAATCCATGCTCGGGGTCCTGATCTGTTCTGGAGCCTTCTGCGGGGGAAGAGGGGGGAGATTTCCCCCTTTTCCTCCTTCCTTCTCTTTCCAACAGTAGCCCTCAGGGAGCGTTTCTAATACCGTCTGAATTTTAACAACCCCTCAAGTACAAAGTTACAAATGTAAATGAAACTTACAAAACATAATCCATACATAACTGTGGGAACCGCCCAAGCCAAACACAGTTGCAAACCGAAATGAAACTTACAGGGTACATACAAATCATACGCAGTTACAAATTGGAATGAAACTCATAGGGTAAGCGTTTATATACTTATACAACTTAACACAAAAAGTTTAACTTCTCATGTTTATAACAGGTGTGTGGGAACACTGACCTTCAGGGGATGCTGAAAAGGGCAGCAAGAGAGGGTTCCCAGCACAGGAAGGAGGTGGAACTGCTGGAGAGAGTCCAGAGGAGGCACCAGGATGATCAGAGGATGGAGCAGCTCTGCTATGAGAAAAGGCTGGGAGAATTGGGTTCATTCTGCCTGGAGGATGAAAAGGCTTTGGGGTGACCCAACTGTGGCCTCCCAGTGCCTGAAGGGAGCCTGCAGGAAAGAAGAGGGAAAATGTTTTAGAAATGTCTGGAGTCAAAGAAAGAGGAGGAATGGCTTGAAACTGAAAGAGAGTAGGGTTAGATAGGATATTAGACAGAAATTCTTCACTGTGAAGGAGTTGAGGTCCTGGCAGAGGTTTTCCAGAGAAGCTGTGGCTGCCTCATCCCTGGAAATGTTCCAGGCTAGGTTGGATGGAGCTTGGAACATCCTCATCTAGTGGAAGGTGTCCCTGCAGAGGGGTGGAACTCAAGGAGCTTTGAAGTCCCATCCAACCCAAACCATCCTGTGATTCTATGGAACCAAAAAGGAGACAATTAAATAGAAGGAGGACAGACCATAGAATCATGGAAAAGCTTGGTTGAAGGGACCTTAAAGATGATCTAATTCCAACACCCCCACCATGGGCAGGGATCCACCCACCAGACCAGATTGCTCAGACCGGATATTCATGCTCTGACCTCTGGCCTTCAGCAGAACACTGTATTTACGAGGCAGTTCATTATTTGAGAACTATTTCCAGTCTTTTAACCTTCAGATCAGAAATCTGGATCCATTCACCACAGAGAAAAAGAGGATGCAGATGTCTGGATGCAATAAATTTATCAATTCCTGAGGGGCTGTTTTGGCCAGGGTTTTATTTTACTTCCAGAACAGATAAGTTGTAAATTGATGTCCAGGGAAACTTTCTTTGCTGCTACTTAAAACAGATATGGGATACTGATAATAAGAATCATCATTTGATGGTGTTGGATATCTCCCAGCTGTTTTCCTCTGAGGAGAAAGAGGAGGTTGAGATATAGGATGGATTTAATGCCAGAGTCTCCACAGAGATCTGCAACAGACCACTGTGGGGACAGAGTCTCCTTGCTGGTTGTGCATTGTCACCCCTCATCCCAAATTCCAGCTGCTTTAGAGGATGACATTTTCCTTTCTCTGTCTCACCTCACCTTCTCTCCTCCCTGATGTGTTTACAGTGAGCTTTAAATCCTGCTGGGGCTCATCAAAGGACACTTTCCTCACACGGATCCTCCAGGAGAAGGAACTCTGAGACTGTCACCTTGACATTTGGGCTAAGAAAAAACCTCTCCCTACCTTTCCCATGGTGTTTCCATTCACATTTGAGCATTCCCAGGAGTGGATTGATTCATAAAAGGGCACTTGGAGGAAATTAAGGAGGGATCAAGGCGTGTTGCTCAGGAGTGGGATCCATTTTGTGCCTTTCCTGGGGCTCTAGAGGCTGAGTATAAGATTATTCCTGGGAATTGTTCTGTACTGAGGGAACAAATGGCTGTGTAAAAGTTAAAAGAAGACTTGTCAGCTGTTTGGACCTAAATCCAGAATTTTTTTTTTACCTCAGCTTTTTAGGCTTTAGGATATCTCTGGAACACACTTTCACCATCCTTTGTTTGACAGACAAAATGTTCCTGATACTGCCTGGGCATGGGAACTGTGCAGGGATAAAAATCAGCCAATTCAGCCATTTTTAAGGAATCCAAAAATAAACTTTGCAACTCAAAAGTGTGCATTAATATGCAGACTTTTTGTGCATGATAATATGTGCAAGCAAGGCCTCTTGAAAACAACATCAGCAGAGCCATCACCTTTGTGCCCTGCAGAAACTCCCAGATCTAATCAGTGTTCATATCCTTGGGAAGCAAAGAGAAGGGAGAGAAAAAGAAGGATTAATGTGAAAAAAGATTTCTCCAGTATCTCAGACAGCAGCTGGAGCTTTAAACCAGCCAAACTCAATTTCTTGCCAGAAGAAGTTTGTGTAGTTGGAATCAATATTTATAGATTCAGGGTTCACCATACAATCCCAATCCATTGATCAGGCACATTATTACAACTCCAATGAGTTGAAGTGGTCTGCTGGCACTGGGCCTGAGCAGGGCTCGACTTAGGCCAACCTACCTATTTGCTTTGGAATATTATGTTGTCTTTACTCAACCATATGAGTAAAATTCTTTTTTTTTTTTTTTTTTTTTTTTGGCAATACATGAGTTAACTCTGCAAGTCAAGCTAGAAATAAACCAGCAAGTATTGGGTTTTGCTTATTTTTTTCCAGTCATTGAAAGAACCATGAACACGGTAATTATCACTAGAAATTCCGTGCGGAATGGCAAGAAATCCATCTGATCAGCTTTAAGAATTAACCAATTCACCTAACTTTGTACAACATTTCTCTTGGAGAAATGGAAGGCCCAAAATACATTGGCAACTCTGCCAAAATTTCTCCAAAGGAGTTTCTGCAGACGGCACTGAAGCCTTTTAAAAGAGCTGAGTGCCACAGTCAGATTTTGTCCCATGGATTTATTAAACAAGGGGATGAGATGGGAACAAGATACTTCAGAATCAAATACACGAATCCTTGAGGTGATTCCAAAGCCTAAACAAACAGGAAATGTTTTTATCTTCCTGCAGTATCCTTACCAAGTGTTTCCACAGGATACTGCCACTGTATGACAAAACAAAAGGAAAAAAGGAAAGGACTGGGTGCAAAAAAAATGGGTGGTTGACACTGGAGAATCTTACAGGCTTAATAATACTTCCCCTGAGCTCCTGAAAAACACAGGAAAACACAAGAAGATAATCTGCTGAAGTTAGGTGGTCTTCCTTCCTCTGGTCAGGAGCTGGTACTCAGCACATCTGTGTGCTTTGGTGGTCTCAGTATTTTGGATATTCCTAAACTTTCCTGATATTTGTTCCATAGTAAGTCCTACAGGTTTAGTAATTCCTCATTATTTGTGCATTGTGAGCTGTCACGTTGTGGAACTGCCGCTGAGAAATTCCAGGTTTCAGCCCAAGAGGAACTCCAGTCTCAAACTCCTGTCCTGCCCCAGGACTCAAGTCCATCCCTGCTCTCCCAGGTTCTTCACGAATTACTGTAAATCAACTATTTCTTTCTATCAATCAACTATTTAATTACTATAACTCAACTATTTAATTGCTATCAATCAACTATTTAATTGCTGTAAATCAACTCTTGTCAATGGACATAAGGGTAAGAGAGCACTGCTTTCCTAAGTAATTCAGGAGATCACTCAGGTGTTAATGATGATGTTAATTAGCATAAGACTAATGAGTAGGACTAAGTTAATTGTTTTGCAGCACTTCTGGAATAAAGAAAGGAGAAGAAATCTGAGGCTGAATTTCCAAACTCGTTTAATTTCCTACCTCTTTTCCCAAAAGAGATCTCTGAATATCCAAACTGCTTAGAGTGGAGTAACTGCTTGCAAACAAATATTGGGAATTTCTTGGAAAATCCCAGACTCAGCAGCCATCCCTCAAGGCTGCTCTGCCTGGGACGGACCTGTGCACTGTAGGAGCTGAAGGATGCCTTAAATCTGGACAGATTTTTCAGGATCTGATGCTTTCCTCAGGCCATCTTAAATGATAATTCAGCAAAATTTCGTTTCATTCTGTATGAAAAGCAGAACAAGAGGAGGAAATTCCAGAGAAAGGCTTTTCAAGCAAACATGGATAAAAGTACTATAACAACCCTTCATCACTGTAGATAACTCCACGACCATGGAGATGCTAAAGAATAAACTCCAGTGATGCTTTAACAAGATCTGGGTTAAGATGACACAATTTTGGGAAAATAATTTATGCTGAAGGCAGCTCTCACAAAAAAAAAGAGTGGAATTCTGAACTGGACAGAGCTGCACAAAGATTCCTCTCAGCTCCCAAAGAGGAGCTTCTCAGACATTTCCACTGAAGCAAAAAGAAATCTTGCAAACTTGTTCAGATTTTGTGAAGGGGTGCAGGGTGATCTCGAGTGATGTCATGGATTTATGGCTGAAAGGTGATGCCAACAATCTGTCTCCTCAAGTTTTATTTCCTCAGATATCTGGGGATAAATTTTCATTGTTTTTGCCTTTGCTGCTACAGCCACGTATCAACCGTGGTCAAAATAATTGGGATAAGGGGGATGTTTCTCTTCTGGATATCTTCAAAATACCTTATTTTATCAGAATATTTAATAATTTTAATTCGTATGCTTGAAACGATGGTGTTTATGAGCAGAATTCCCTAAAGCATTATGCACCTGTGAGTGTGGGATGTAGGGAAAATTGGGAAGGATATTGCTGTTATGTACAATGGGACCCAGGAGAGTGAAAAGAAATGTCCTGAAATTAAAAATACGCTCACTTGAATCATTTTCTAACAAACTACTTATGCTGTTAAGTCCTTATCCAATCAATACATCACTGACTTCACTTTAAATGATGACATTTTTTTCTTATATATTGTTAAGTCTAATTAAAAGGAATTAGTCACGAGAGTGACAAATTTGAAACTCACTACAGAATTACTTCATGTGGCATTTATTAGATGTCAAACACGGGAAGAGTTTGAGCCAAACTGGCAAATTCAGCAAAAGTTGTGTCTTGGCATCAAAATTATTTCTTAAAATTAAGTCATTTGTTATTAAGGGGAGTCTTTTTTTTTTCCCCCCTCAAATAACTTCTTTTTCTGTACTTTCTTTTTGTTAGTACTGGAGAACACAGAAATTGTATAATAGTGAGTAATAAAATCCGTCATTCTCATGAGTAATGCTTTGTAATTAGATGAAATAAAAGTAAAGTAAGTTGAACTGTGTGGAGTGCAGGGCTGGGGGTGGAGTGCTGCACTCAAAGGGTTTTGAATTAATAATGATGCTGAACTTTCAGTGCTGGAAGGTTCTGCTGGAATTAACATCAAGAGCTGCAGTGGTTTGTCTGTAATTTGGGTTTCCAATGCTGCCACAGTGACAGAAATTTGTCACACAGAGAGAATTGGGATGAACTCTGACCTTTCATCACTGCAAGCCACAGCTGTGAAAGTTTTGGGAAGAAAACCCTTGAAAATCTGACTGGCTTTGCAATCCAGCCACTCCATGAGTGAGTTCCTCTCTCAAAGGAACACCAGGGCCTGCTCTGCCACAGACACCCACGGAATTATTGTTTCCCTCCTCCCAGAATCAACTTTGCTGCTCCCATCGTGTTCCTTTTGCCACAAAAACAGGTGAAAATGACAGAACCTTTGAACGGAAGGTTTTATTTAAAATTTTCTTCAGGCCCACAGAATCACTGTGTTTGGAAAAGATCTTCAAGATCATCAGGTCCAACCTCCAGATGAATTCCCACCACATCCACTAAACCACACCACAAAGTGCCAGGTCAGCCTGGTTTTTTGAACACTTCCCAGCATGGTGACTCCAGCTTTTCCCAGGGCAGCCTGTTCCAATGTTTAGTCACCCTCTCAGGGAAGAAATTTTTCCTAATATCCAACCTGAGCCTACCCCAGCTACTTCCCCTTTTCCCATCTCTCATTGCCCAGGAGAAGAGGCTGACCCTCACCACACCACAATCTCTTTTCGAGGGAATTTTAGAGACACACAAGGGCCCCCCGCTTGAGCCTCCTTTTCTCCAGGTTGTGTGGGAAATGGATTTGTAGAGAATTCTCAAAGCCTGACAGAAGGCTCACATTGTATGCATCTGTATGCAAACTTTGAGATAGAAAATGCTGACTTAGAAATGCCGTGGAATAGCACAGACATTGTCGAGAGAGAAATGGAACTGAAAACAAGTTTCAAAGGATGGCCTTGCAAATAAGACTAGATATTTTGGAGAAATAAAAGTATGAAAGATGCATTGTAGTAGGACCCACGAGGGGTAATTTTAGATGATTGGCTTTAAGGCATCAACAGCATTGTGTGGCAAAAGCTGATAGGCCAAGAAACGCTTATAATGTCCTGTAATTAGGAAATAGTTTGGCTTCTGATTGTGATGGCATGAATTATAACATCTGTACTGTCTCACCCTTCACATGAGACTGAAAATGGAATAAAAGTTTTTAAAACACCTCTCAGCTGCCCCATCTCTGGGTCAAAAAAAGGGATAATCCAATGGGCTGAGCCCTTTTTCCAGCTCCCTCAGCCTCTCCTGGTGCTCCAGACCCTTTCCCAGCTCCATTCCCTCCTCTGGACATGCTCCAGCCCCTCAATGTCCTTTTTGTCAAGAGGGTCCCACACTGACCCCAGGATTGGAGGTACTCCACCAGTGCCTCACCAGTACTGGGATTCCATGAATGTTAATCACATCCAGAGCTGTGTTTCTCAAAGCCAGGAACAGTTTTCCACACCTTATGTTGGTCCTTTCCTGGATTTATCCAGAGCTGGATGTTTTATCTGTTGTGCCCTCTCCAGCTCTGGAGCAGGTGGCTCTGATAGGGCTGTTCCAGAGCTGGGGATTTGGGAAGATGGATATTTCCCAGCCTTGGGCAGTGAGATGGAGGACCTGCCCCAGAACTGGGAGTGCTGGGAGCCACCTGCAGCTGCTCAGTGCAATCAGCATTCTCATCAACCAGCATTTAATGGGCTTGCTAATTGCCAGCTAGTAATGAAGTGTACAGGAGTGTCAGATTTACTCAGCAGCTTCTGGGATCTGTGAGCTTCCAGTTTCATGGAAATATGGATGATTTTTGCTGTTTTCCTCGTTTAGAAGATGTCTTTCAAAAAGACCAAAAGATAGTAAATCCTGATTTTCAGCAAACTCTGCTGTCTATTTCTGTCTCAGAGATTCCAGGGAATACTCAGTCCACCATGTCTGCTTTTAAACTCCCAAAGAATATAATTATTGCCACTTTTTGGAAATACTGTCTTATTTCAAGGCTAAATTCAACTAAATTCAATTTCCAGCACTTTGATTCATGCAACTTTCTCTTGCATAACTCAAAATTATGAAGTCTGCCCTCCTTGCCATCTCAGATATTGTGTTAAACGCTGAAAAACTGCACAAGAAAACTGTTCCTTATCCAGTTGAGTGAACTGAAGTGATTTTGCACCTCAAAATTAATCCAGGATCATGGAGTCATGGAGTTCTTTGGGTTGGAAGGGCCCTTATATCACCCAGTTCCACCCCCCTGTGGAACATACCTTTCACTATCCCAGGTTGCTCCAAGCCCCAGTCCAAACTATGCTTGGACACTTCCAGGGATGGGGCATCCACAGCTGCTCCGGGAAACTTTTTCCAGGGCCTCACCACCTCCAGAGTAAGGAATTTCTTCCCCAAATCCCATCTCAACATACTTTCTTTCGACCCCTTTTCCCTTGTGATAAAAATATTGGACAATATTTGCTCAGAATCTTCTCTTAAGGTGATCGCAATGGAGATAAAAATCACTGCAAATCTTTCCCTCCCCATTCAAATCAGAATTTGCTGGACTGGGAGGAGTTTCAACTGATGTAAGATGTGACTTTTGTTCCTTTATTTGGCAAAAGCTTCAACCCTGAAGGCGCCTGGTTACATTCCAGTGGAACCAAAGCAGGTTTTATCATCATGACTTTCTTTATCACCCAGACATGAAACCTCCTTCAGCAGACAACAAGTTACTTTGATGAGCCCTGCTTTCCAGGGAACAAAGTCATCTGGTGCTGGAGAGATATTTTTAAGTTTGAATTTTCTATTTTGGTGAATGTCTGAGTTAACAGGGATTTTGCTTGTTGAGGATCAGACTTTACAGTCCAGCATTTACCACATGAATCACAGAAT
Source organism: Brachypodius melanocephalos (assembly GCA_013398615.1). Lineage (NCBI taxonomy): Eukaryota > Metazoa > Chordata > Aves > Passeriformes > Pycnonotidae > Brachypodius > Brachypodius melanocephalos. Next base: position 771,663 of record VZSR01000824.1, read on the forward strand.
ATCCTGAGTTTCAAGGAGCTCACAAGGACTTGATGAAATGTCCACAGGCCCTCATTCCTTTGGAAGATCTCCAGTTTTTGAAAATGTGTTGAGAAGGATTCAATCCCAAAACAGCTTCTAAAACTCTTTAAATTTTTCTAAGAAGTTGAAATATCAACTTCCATGCTGCCGAAATTCTCCAGTATTTCATTACAACACCTGTGGCCTCGGTTGGTAAAAATTTAGGTGGAGTAACCTGGTCTAGGAAAGTGCCCCTGCCCAGGGCAGAAGGTTGGAATGGGATGATCTTGAAGATCCCTTCCAACCCAAACCTTTCCATGATTCTATAAATGTTTATAAGTAAAATCTATTGGATATTTACTGCCATAATGATATGCACTAATCCAGTGGGAATATTGCAACACTCAGCTGATGGATTTTCACTGCAAACCTGAGGTTCACAAATGATGGGAGAATTTTGGTGCCTCCAGGTGTTACAGCCCTTCTCTTTCTACACAAAGGAATTTACAGCTCCATTTTGTCAGCCCAAATGTGCCTTTAGGCAGCGCTCTCAAACAGTGGTTCCCTCATCACGCCTAATAAAATGTAAAAGATAAACACACCCTGTTATTTCCTGATGTGTTCTCTGCAGCCAGAACACCGCAATGTTCCCTGAAAATTCAGAGAATGAGGGGTTATTTTCTGCTTCCTTGTCCCCACGATCTGGGAGGCAGAGCAAATGTTGACTGCTGTGCCACTTCCAGCCCCTGCTCCATGCGCAGAGAGAGATGCAATTTTCTTATTGGCACAGCAAAGTGCTGAACTCCTTAATCTGTTTGTCCTTTCTGCAGCAGCACCTCCGCTTGGTAAATAACCCGAGGATGGGAGCAATCAGAGCAGCGAGGCAAAGCAAAGTTATTATGAACTTGTTGAAATGTATGAGGGATGTAAAAATGTGAGAGGGAGAGGAAAAGGAAAAAAAAAAAAAAAAGGAACATCCCAGGGGCACATTTCATAGCTCAAGAGGCATCAGGTTGAATAAGTTACAAATAAGCTGTCATCTTAAAAGGTACCAGACACTGACGCAAGTGGAAAGTTAAAACAACAGCTCTTTGAGTTTTACAGCCAGCAGCTTTTGGTGTTTTAGTGCAGCCCTGAAAATTGAATTGTGCATTGCGCACTGGCAGTCACTTCTCTGCTAGAAAACTCACTTTTTGCTTTTCTTTGTCTTGGTTTTTTTTTAAGCTTTGGATGGTCTCTGTTCTGACTAAACTGGGGATACTGGCCGGAATAAATTTCCAGAACATTGTTGCTGGTAGGTTTGCGGCCTAGGAAGGTCAGCGTATCTCGTGGTGACCATCCCACTGTTTGCACACAAGAAAATGTGGATTTATTCCAAGCTTTGAAAAGAGAGTTGAACTATGGGTTGCAGGAGTATTTATGGCTCCATCCCTGGAAGTGTTCAAAGGGTTGGATGTGGCTTGGAGCAACCTGGTTTAGTGGAAGATGTCCCTGCCCATGGCAGGGGTTGGAACCAGATGATTTTCCAAGTCTTTTCCAAACCAACCGTTCTCTGATTCTTTGATTCTCTGATTCTACTTTGAACCCTGTTTTAACACATTTTCCTCTATGGCCATTTTTCCAAATTTCCCAAATTTCCAGACTTCACCAAAAGTTCCTCCTAAGTTTGCTGGCAAAAACAGAGACATAAATCACATTTAATCTAAAGCTTTTAAATGCTGTCCTCTCTCAGCTCCCTTCAGGATTTGGCCAAGGGCTAAAATTTTGTCTTGGTTTGCTCAGGAACAGAGAGCTCAGTGTGCTCCAATCCCTTATGCTCTAATCCTTAACACCAGAGAGTTTGTCTGTGTAAGAGAACCCTGTCTCAAGTTTGGAATGAGTTTTGGAACCTGAATTTGGATGCAGAGGGACTGTGGTGTTCATGGTTCCAAGGTTCTCTTCACTGAATGAGAATTACTGAACCTTGGAATGGGTTTATTTCCAGACCTACAACGTGTGATCAGAAGGTTGAGGGACCCCACCTGGAACAATGTCTCCATCTCTGGGGACCCTGACATCAGAAGGATGTGGAGCTGCTGGAGCAAGTCCAGAGGAGGCCACGGAGATGCTCCAAGGGCTGTAGCCCCTCTCCTCTGGAGCCAGTCTGGGAGAGCTGGGAATGTCCAGCCTGGAGAAGAGAAAGCTCCAGGGAGACCTCAGAGCCCTTCCAGTGCCTAAAGAGGCTCCAGAAGAGCTGGAGAGGGACTTTAGATAAGGGATGGAGTGACAGGAAAAGGGGGAATGGCTTTTAATCAACAGAGGGCAGGGATAGATGGGATATTGGGAAGGAACTCTTGGCTGTGAAAGTGTTAAGACCCTGGCACAGGTTCCCCAGAGAAGCTGTGGCTGCCCCTGGATCCCTGGAAGTGTCCAAGGCCAGGTTGGACAGGGCTTGGAGCACCCTGGGATAGTGGAAGGTGACCCTGCCCATGGCAGGGGGTTGGAATTCCATGATCTTTAAGGTCCCTTCCAGTCCAAAGAATTCCATGATTCTGTGACTGTGGAAGGTACCACAAGGAGCCACAAGTTTGCACTGCAGAAGAAAGCTGTGAAGAAACTTCCTAATACTGAGATGAGTCAAATGAGGCAAGATTTCCCAAAGAATTTCAGTCTCTTTGAATAGAATTCTGAAAATCAGCTTGGATAGATTTTTCCAGGAATGAGGAAAGACATGTAAACATGACAGAAGAGACAAACACCTTCATAAATTCAGGCTCCATTCAAATGAAAACTGCTCCGGAAAATAGAGTCACATCTCACTAGTTATTTATTGGGGCTGAACCAAGAGACCAGATCAGTATCAAATAAAACCCTCAAGGTGAAGCTGAATGTGCCAGGCATCACTGAGTACAAAAAGATTATTTTTCCATTGTTCCGTAGTTCACAAATTTGATTTCCTGCTCTGCAGCACAGAGCAGAAGTTGCTCTTTTTGGCTATAAAATCCCCTTACCCAAGTTAGGGAAAGAAAAAAAAAATTCTTCACCCCCTCCAAACTCTGCTTTCAGGCTCACCAAGACAATATGGGCAGCCCTCAGGAATGTGCTTTCCATTTCTGCAGTGGATAACTATTCTCAGCTGTTTTCACATGTGTTTTAATAAGCAAACAGCACTTTTCTCATCTCCTCAGACGAGACTCTTTCATTCCCTATTTTTCCTGAACCGTGGATGTGTTTTCCCCCTCGTGTGGAGCAGGGATGGCTCGTGCTCTGCTTAGCAGTGAGGCAGAAATAGAGGTGTGCACAAGCCTGTAAATCCCCTTTTAGAAGACAGAAAATCCCAGTTCCTCCAGCACCTCCAAGTCCACTCCATAAATCACAAGTGGGAATTTTTGTCTCGGTGGGGCACAACTTTGGAAATTATGCACAGATTGAGGAATTTTGCTGGAAAAGGTGGCAGGGGGGGAAACCCAGTGTTATTTTAAAACTATGTCTTCATAACTCGTTGACTTGCTATGATATTTTCTGCAGGTTTCACACCTTTCTGGCTGACCAATTTATTAAGGACTGTGCATGGAATACTGAAAGGAACTTGTAACCACTCTGAATATTGATGCTCCATGGAGAAATAGGCTTCCAAATGCTTTCTGGAAGTGGGAAACTTTATCAGGGCATTTATAAAAGTATCATGAAGTCCCTTCAGATCCTGCATCTTCATTTCTGATGAACTCATTTTCCAACCCAGAAATGAACCCTTCAATAAGAGAATTTTGTGGAAAATGGATTTATCATTTTCCTTGTGGTCTGCAGCAGAAAGAAAAAGCCCAGTAGCCTATTTTGCATGGAGTCTGATCAAACATTGTTTTCCTCCGGTTAAACTGGAAAGTTGATAGTGTTTTCACTAGAAGGGAATGTTTCACTTCAGCGCCCAGATTTTGATTTATGTTCAAAAGTACTTCTGATGGAATAAATGTCATTTCGAATCAGAAAATCAAAATATTTTTTAAATGAGAGGCTGAATCTCCTACACAGTTTCTGCTTCCTGCTGTTTTTTGTTTGTCTGTCTGAGACCGACTAATTTGTGAAACGAAGACAAACTCTAGAATAATTTTGAGTTTTCAAAACAGGCATTTTTCATCTGTTTTTGAAACAAGAATTTAGGTTTAGTGGAGATTTTGAGTGGCAAGAACAACTCAGGGCCGACCAAATTCTCCTCAGAGCTGTGACCTGACATCAATGTGTCTGGCACAGAATATTGAGACTTTCAGAGCTGCTATATTATCAATTTAAAAACCCCATAACCTTCTTAATTACCATTTAAATATGCTTTAGTTAAATTTCTTTCCATGTTAAATTGTAATGAGAGATGAAAATCTTCAATCAGAGCTGTGTTTTTAGTAAATTCCAGAAGGTCTCTGATTTCTACACAAGAACTCTGATTAAATGTGGCCTTTGCTCTCTCTGTGTCAAATGAGCTGATGCCAAAAAAAGGGGCACTTGGAAACGCTTCTAAATGCAAATTATCCCCAATTCCAGCTTTAATAAAGATCCCATCATCCAAATTAGTGGTTGATTGAATTAAACAGAACAGACTTAAATCCACTGCCCCTTTCCCAAAGCATCCCTACCAAAACCAGCCTTCAAATTGCCTTTGAAATCCTTGGAATACTTCCTTTTAAAACCCCTGGAATGCGTCCCTTAGAGAAATAATGGCTATTGCTATTTTCTGGAAGGTTTGTAGTGTGTCCCCTGGGCTTCTCCAGAGACAGGATCATTTCTCCATGATTTTGGTGCCCTGAAACGTGTCTGGACTTTTCCAGGCAAGTTTATATAATTATTTCTACTTTTTTTGAAATATTGTCTCATTTCAAGGCTAAATTCAACTAAAATTCAATTCTCAACACTTTGATTCATGCAACTTTCTCTTGCATAACTCAAAATTCTAAAGTTTGCCCTGCTTGCCATCTCAGATACTGTGTTAAATGCTGAAAAACTACCAAAAAAAAAAAAAAAAAGGCTGAAAAACTGCACAAGAAAACTGCTCCTTATCCACTTGAATGAACTGACGTGATTTTGCACCTTAAAATTAACCCAGGATCATGGAATCATGGAGTTCTTTGAGTTGGAAAGGTCCTTATATCACACAGTTCCATTCCTCTGCCATGATTTTTGGTGTCCTGAAATGTGTCTGGACTTTTCCAGGCTTTCAAGACCATTTTGTTCCAACCAGGTTGCTCCAAGCTCCAATCCAACCTGGCCTTGGATGCTTCCAGGGAAGAGGCAGTCACATCTTCACTGGGCAACCTGTGCCTCAACACCCTCTGAGCGCAGATCTTCCTCCTAAAGTCAGATTTAAATCTCTCCTCTCTCAGTGTGCTGGCACCTGCCTGGATGGAGCTGGACACCTTGGGAAAGTGGGATCTTTTAGTTATTTCCAGAAGCACTCGGATTTGGACACCCAAATCACTGACAAGAATTTATCCATTGTGGGTGGGCTAAGGCACACCACGTCTCCTTGTGCCTGAGGATTCCCACCATTTCCCTAATGGGCTGGTCCTTGGGATGGGACAGGGAATTCCATAAGGAAAGAAAAAAAACCAAAAAAAAAACCAAGGAGAGGTGAGGAGCTGGGTTGGGTAGACAGATGGGAAAGACCTAGGAACAAAAGCAGAAATGTGATACAAGGTGCCATCAACAAAGATATGCCCCTTTTATTATTATTTTTTATTATTGTTGTTGTTGTTATTGTATTATGATCTATAAATTCAGAATGGGGTTTTTTTTCAGTAATGAAACAATTTTCAGGGATTTTATTATTTATTATCCTGCTTTAGAGCTGTGTGTCCAACACAGTGTCTGGGCTGGACTGTGGCAGATAAAAGTGCATGTTCATGGGCAAAGGATCACATCAGGAGTTTCACATCCTGAATTTTACAGCCAAGCCATCAAACCCATCAGAACGATGGGACATTGCAGCCTTTACCCTCTGCACAGGAGTTTTAATCAGTTTGGATCTGTGGGGGTTTGTGACATCCAGCTGGAAATTCTTAGGCCAGGCAGGGTTTAACCCACCTCAGTCCTGCCTCGGCTTGCAGCAACCAAAAAATGTTAACAGCAAAAATGTCTGGCCTTGTGAAAGAAATGGGGAGTGGGGACATTTTTCTATCTTTAGGGACGGTCTTGACTTGGCTGCTTTCTTGGCAATCTAATGCCATTCAGGATGGACTGTGTCCCTGGAATTATTAACTTGGAGGAATTTGGGTTGGGATCCACCTCATCTCATTTCAGAGAGCTCCATCTGAGCTGGTCGCATTCAGTCCCCCTTACAATAGAATCATGGAATGGTTTGGGTTGGAAATAAACTTCAAATGAACTTTTGGTCTTCTAGTCCAGCGTCCAGCAATGATCACGGACATCTCCAACCCAATCATGTCACTCAGAGCCCCATCCAACCTGACCTTGAATGTTTCCTGGGATGGAAATTTCTCTGGATAACCTCATCTGGTGTTTGTCTGTCTGAGACCAACAGATTTGTGAAACTAAGACAAACTCTGGAATAATTTTGAATTAAACGGGCATTTTTCATCTGTTTTTAACACGAGAATTTAGGCTTAGTGGAAACTTCCATCTTTCTGATAAATTCCCTTTAAGTATTGAAAGGCTTCAATAAGTTTTTTCCCTGATCCTTCTATTTTCCATGCTAAATAACCCCAACTCTCTCAGCTTTTCCTCACAGAAGGAGCACTCCATCCCTCTGAAGGAATCAGATGAGTGAAACTTTCAGGATTCCTTCAGCATCAGAGCCTTTTGCATTGCACATATGGAAAAGGTTCAGGCTGTTTGCATACTGGGAATCACAGGAGCTTTTAGGCTGCAAAAGACCTCAAAGATCATCGAGCCCAACCTTTGACTGATCCCCACCCTGTCACCCAGCACGTGGCACCAAGTGCCACATCCAGGCATTTTTTTGAGCACCTCCAGGGATGGTGACTCCTCCACATCCCGACCCTGAAAAGTTCTTGCCCCAGAATGAGCTGAAAAAAATCCCCTATTTAGTTGTGAACCGCTCACCTTGTTCTAAATTCTCACCCAGCTCTTGAGTTTCACAGACTCAACTCTTCTTTCTCGTCCTAAAATCCTGGCTGTCATCAGACAGCCCTGGCGGGGATGGTGCCTGCCAGACTTGCTGGGGCTGCAGGAGGAGACACTTGTCGCTCACCCAGCAGGAAGGTGGCCCTCAAAAAACAAAGCTTTTTTGCCGTGACCTACATTGCAAACACCCACCCACCCCACGTGTGGGCTGTGTCTCCTGCCGGGGGAAGCCCAGCAGCTGCGTGGGGTTTTTTATCCCAATTAGTTTTCACGTTGTCAGAGAGACGAGGAGACATCCTGGCATGTCCTGCCTGACAGAATCCTGCCAGCAACAGAGACTCCTACTGCTGCTGGGAAAAAATAGTTAGCAAGGCTGGCCACAATTTTACAGATATTTGTGCCATTTCGTGGAAAGAATAATTTTATTTTAAGAATGTATATCTGCCTCTGAGCCTGGGTATCTATAGCCCTCTCTACATGCAGTCCTTGGCTGGCATTTCTCAAAGTCAGCCACTTAATTAACAGAAGTTTGGGGTTTTTTTTAGTCCCTATGTGTTATCAGTTACCAGTCTTTACCTTTCCATCATAGGGAGTAAAGGTAAAAATCCCAGGCCCCTTCTTGGAGGTTTAATGATCAGAAGATTGGATTCCACATCCCTGGAAGTGCCCAAGGCCAGGCTGGGTAGGGTTTGGGGCAAGTTGATTTAGTGGAAGCTGTCCCTGCCTTTGGAAGGGGGTTGGAATGAGAGGATCTTTCAGGCCCCCTCCAATCCAGACCATTCTGAGCCTATTGCTGTTATTTTTGTTTTGCTGGAACCAAGGGAAGGGGGAGAGTGGACTCTCACTGCCCACACGAGCCAGAAGGAAAGGACAACATCCCAGAATCCACAAGATCCTCCCTACCTGTGGTGGGTCACATCCAGAGCCCCAAAAACACCACCTTGGTGAGGATGGGGCCTGGAAGCCCCCCTAAAAATGGTTCAAGTTTCACTTTTAGGCTTCACCACCCGTGGGAGATGCCAAGTGCTGCTGTCCACATTCCCTGTGGAGAAATCTTCCTGTCCTGTCCTAATGGACACAACAGCCCCCTGCCACCCACTTCTGCTTGCACTAGGAAGGAGGGAAAATTACGGCCTTTCTACATCCTGGAGAGATTCTGGAGAGAGAAAAAATGGTTGGTTAAAAATAACCAGGCTGTGGATTTGCAGGCAAAACTGTGCAATTAGTTGGGGTCTGTTACTCAAGACTGTGAGAACAGAGTGAAATGCAGCAGATGGGGGAAGATTCTGCACACACAGAGTTTGCCTGTCTTCAAAACTTTCCAGCAACATCTTTTTTTTTTTCCATTTTTTTTCTCCTTTTCCCTCTGGCTGTTGCTTGCTGATCACAGTCATATGTTTGGGATAAATCTAAAGCCTAATAAATGCACAGTTTATCAGCTGTTGGGAGTTTTTAGAGGTGGCTTTTCTTCCCTCTGCCTTTCTAACCATCAGGAGAATCTTTATTTGGATTACCACTGAACTTCACCCTGAATTTGGGGCAAAGAAAACCCCTAAAGGAGGGTAGATGAGATTAGGTACTAGGAAGAAATTCCTCCCTGTGGGGGTGGTGAGGGCCTCAATGGAATTCCCAGAGAAGCTGTGGGTGCCCCATCCCTGGCAGTGTTCCAGGCCAGGCTGGATGGAGCTTGGAGCAACCTGGCAGAGTGGAAAGTGTCCCTGCCCATGGCAGAGGAGCTGGAACTGGGTGATCTTCCAGGTCCCTTCCAAACTAAACCATTCCGTGATGATGTGATTAAATTAAATTCCTTTACTAACAGAAATACAGGGTTTGGTGTTGAAATAATTTAAAAATTCACTTGAGGGCCAAACATTTTTTCCCCTCAATTTCCTCTGTATTAAAAAAGAATCCATTTGCCTCACAGCCATGTATTTAGACTTGTCCTCCTTTAAGTGGGAGCCCTCAGTTCAAGCATTTTCCATTTTTTAGGGAAGGGATGAGGCCTTGAAATCCTATAAATACAAAACTTGCCCTGGGTTTCCAGCCAGCACTAGGACATTTCCATGGGGGCAGCTCTCACTCAGAGACAGAGAGATTAAAGAAGGCATAAAACAATCCAGGGAGCAATTGTGACGGACAAAGATTATTCACAGATTTAATTATGCCCATTTGCATAATCATCCTCAGGGACACAGGTCGGTGGCTAAATCTCTGGAATCTGCCCCTCACACAGCTCCTGGGCTGTTCACTGATCCTGAGAGATTTTTTTTTTCATGGGGAAAAGCTGTTGATTTGGCAGGAACTCTGACCACCCTCCCGAAAACCTCAGGTGGCTCCGATTTTCAGCCATCCCCCAAAAAGATTTGGCACCACAGACCGGTGATGAGAACGACGGGGGCTTCTCCCCCAAATTCACCCCTCTGCAGCCACGCCGGGATAAAACACCCTGTAAATGTCAGATGAGCAGGAGCCTGCAGGTGGCTTCACCTCCCTCCCAGGGGATATTTCTGACTCCGCAGGGTCTCCTGACTCACAGGCGGTGCCGGGGGGCTGCATCAGCCCCCTCCTCGGCGGGGGAAGGCAGGTGGGCCAGGCAGAGCCCCGGCCCCACGGGGAGAGAGATGCTTTTAGCTCTGACTCATCCCTCTGCTGCCTTTCGGAGGGAGAGGCAGCAGCTTTTGGAGAGTGGGAGTCGCTCTGCTATTTTCTGTTTACCGGGCTCTGCTCGCTGTCATTTCCCACCTGGGGGACAACGGGTTTGAAAGCCGGAGTGCCGCATTTTGTGGCTGGAACATTAGTTTTTTGGTTTGGTTCTTTTTTTTTTTTTTTCTCCTCTCCCGATGAAGCGTGAAAGTTTGGCACCGGCAGGAGAAGCTGGAAAATTGAGAAAGGGAGAGGGGGGAGGAAAATCTTATTTTGGGCAGGGAGGGGATATCACGGTTATTTTACACCCAGACTGTCCCAGAGGGTTTATTGGCACCTGTTAACTTGAGGAATATGTGGAGAAGGGGAAAAATGAGCCTTCCTTGCCTCCAGATCCTGGCTGGATGTTTTGATCCTGGACACCAATGTCATTCCTGCCACACAGGACCCAGATGAGCTACCAAAAGTCCCTTTAGGTCAGTATTTCTATGCCTCAGAGCTGTCAATCTTCCCATCAAACTTGGCGTCACTCAGGTCCATTTCCCGCTGGACGCATTATCCATGGAGAATCAATTGCATGGCTTGGGGCTGGGTTATTGATGCCATTATCTTGTTTATGGCTTGTGGATGTTTCTGGCTTTAAAGCAGTGCCCTTCTAACACCCGAGTCAAAGAAAACTCCAATTATTCCCATATTTCAGATGTCAAAATGGAGGCAGATCTACTCAGGGTTTTTGCTCCACCAGGCTGGTGTTGTTTGCAGGGCTTGATCCTGTTCTGTCTTCTCTGGGAATGGCATAAAATTGTTTTGCTTGGAAAGGACCTTAAAGATCAGTCTGTTTTAACTCTCCTGCCATGGGCAGGGACAGCTTCTACTGTCCCAGGTTGCTCCAAGCCCTGTCCAACCTGGCTTTGAACACTTCCAGGGATGAGGCAGCCACAGCAGCTGCCTGTGCCAGGGCCTCACCACCCTCACAGCAAGGAATTTCTGCCTAATATCCCAACTAAATCTACCTTCTCTCATCTTAAAGCCATTCTCCCTTGTCCTGTCACTGTTTACAATGGCAAAAAGCCCCTTTCCAGCTTTCCTGTATCCCCTTTTAGGTACTAGAAGACCCCAGTAGTGTCTGGTGAGCAGGTTCTGAAAGTTCTTCTCAGACAGCCTGAGGGCTTTAACCTCACCTCTTTTCTAACTCCAAGAGCAAGATGCAATTTACATCTCACACGTCACCAGCAGCAAACTTTTACAGGAGCAGGTTGGCTTAGCCAGGAGAGATTTTCAGGCCTGGATCCTGAATGGAGACCTCCTAAGAGCCTGGAATTACCTGCCTGACTTCCAAACTGATTTGGAGGCTCATGCTTCCCCTTTCCTGACAAGTCCTGTGAAGCACTTCCAGCCGGCACTGGCAGTCTCAGACCTTGGCAGGGAATGTCTGTCTACCCAGGAAAGCTCATTGTGCGTGGCAGCAGCTGCCAAACCCACAGCTGGGGCTTAGCCGTGAGCAGTAGTGGAATTTTGGAGGAGAAACCATGGGAGGTTGCAGCACACGCCCCGTATGTGAAAGAGGTGAGTACCTGGAGGAGTTTCCCCAGGTTGGAAAAACAATTCCCAGTGCTGAGACACAGCTGCACATCAGGATTGGGTCAGAGCTGTGATATCCATGAAAATGCAGAGCCTCCCATCCTCCACACTTTCCACTGCCATGGGCCATAATCCTTTTCCATCTCTCACACCCAGGTTTTTCTCCTTGATAAAGATTACCTGGGTTTTTATGGACAAAGAATGAAGCTGAATCATTCACTGAGACTTAAGACTGCATAAAACTTCGGATCCCACTCCTGATGCAGCCAGATCTAACAAGAGGAAGGATTCTTGAGTGCTGCATCCAGCTCTGGAGTCCCAGCACAGGAAGGACATGGAGCTGTTGGGGAGAGTCCAGAGGAGACACCAAGGTGACCAGAGGGATGGAGCAGCTCTATTGTGAGGAAAGGTTGAGAGGACTGGGATTGTTCGGAAACAAAAGAAGGCTTGGAGTGACCTAATTGTGACCTGAAGAAGCTGAAAATGGAACACAGAGAGGAATTATTTACTAGAGCATGGAGGGACAGGACAAGGCTTCAAACTGAGAGTAGGTTTGGATTAGATATTAGGAAGGAATTCTTCCCTGTCAGGGTGATGAGGCCCTGGCACAGGGTGCCCAGAGGAGCTGTGGCTGCCGCATCCCTGGAAGTGTCTGAGGCCAGGTTAGACAGAGCTTGGAGCCACCTGGGATAGTGGAAGATGTCCCTGCCCTTAGCAGGGGGTGGGAATGATATGATCTTTGAGGTTTCTATCCAATGCTTTCTTGCATTGGAATGAAGCACACGAATGAACCAATGACCTTCAGCTGCAGGAGATTGCTCTGGAGGGAGCTAAAGATGCTCCAGATTTTTCCTCCATCTCCACATGTTCTGGTGCCTCTCAGGATCCTGGTGTAAACTTAGGGAAACTTTGTGGTTTTTCTGCTTTCCTTCTGAGCTGAGGGAAACCAGGGAGTGTCACCTCTTGGAAGTGTCCATTGCCTACATTCCTGGATTTATGCTCACTCTGAACACAGACTTTGGAGTGCTTTGGGTGAGGACCCTCTCGAGGTCCCCTCTGAAATCCCTGGTGCAAGGAATGCACAGGAATGCTCAGGAAATGGAGCTGGATTCCCAAGAAGCAGCACAACAAAACAACACACCCCTTGTTCTTTGCAGCTTTGGGAACTTTGATTAAAAGTCAAGTTGTTAAACAATAACATTTAGAACATTTAGATGGGCAGATTTCTCTCATTTTTTGATCCCAAACCCTTTACATTTAAGCACAAATTTACCTCCCAATCATCTCTAAATGCCTTTCTTTTTAAAACTATTGAAGACAGGGAAAATGAGGTGTTACTGGATGCATACTGGGGAGCATAAGCCTTATTTATTGGAGAGGCAGCGATGAACTGCATATGTTACATAATTACATAGAAGACATCAGAATTGCAGTGTTCTGAAACAAAAAAGTGCCAGTTTTTGGAAAGAAGAGGGATGATTGGAGGCAATTGATGCAGTTTAGAGTGATTTAAGTGTAGTTAAACAACTGCACATTTTGGTGAAATGTATGACATAATAGTCTAAGAGAACTGAGAAGTTTTCCAGTCTCTTTTCCATGTTAGCTTCCCAGCTGATGCTCCACCAGGGAAACCTCTTATCTGTGGGGAGAGGCTGCTCCTGGCCTGGGTTTTTCCTGAGATTTGTTCTCTCTCGTTTTGATGTGTGGTCAGTCACACCACTCCAACACTGGAATGGGTTGCCCAGAGAAGCTGTGGCTGTCCCATCGCTGGAAGTGTCCAAGGACATATTGGATGGGGCTTGGATGAAGATGGGACAGTGGAAGGTGACCCTGCCCCTGGCAGGGAGTGAAAGGAGGTGAAAGATCCCTCCCAACCCAAACCATTAAATGGTTCTTCTCAGAGGAGTGTTGGGCAAACTGGTTTGAATGGTGAAAGTTTGGAGTCTCATCGTGTTCCAACAGATTTTGGGAAAATTAGAGCCACAGCAGGGCTGAAGTAGCTCAGCTGGGAGAGCGTTA
>VZSR01000824.1:827326-855005 GCA_013398615.1 Brachypodius melanocephalos
TAAAAATTAAAAGGGGAGTTATACATTAAAGGGGAATTTTAGCTATTAGGGGCTTGGGGAAGAGAGAGGGAAATGCAGCCGGGAAATCAGGACAAATAGGAGGCTGTGTCCTCCAAAAATTGAGAGATCCCAGGAGAAATGCCCCATGGCCTCTCCTTTTTTTCGAATAAAGTCAAGGGACTCCTCTGTCTCCTTTTTGGACATAAAGCTCTGGCGTTTGTGGATTAATTTTCCTAACAGTGAAGAAGGCACATGGGGCCAAGCACTTACAGAACTGAGAAAAAAATTATTAATTCTTGATGATTTTTACCTGATAATTTTTATTTTCTTCTTTTTTTATTGTGACAGGAATGATGGGCTCCTTAATTTGCTTATTCAGGACAGCTTAAAGAAGGAGCCAAGATGGACTTATTGCACAAAGAAATTATTTTATAGAATTTATAAAATCATAGAATGATTTGGGTTGGGAGGGATCTAAAAGATTATCCAGTTCCACCCCCCTTCCATGGGCAGGGCCATCTTCCACTAGACCAGGTTGCTTTGTTTTTTGTTTAGGTGCTGGGGGTTTTCTCCTTGTTTTTAGCCTTTTTCTTTTTTGTCTTTTATTTCCTTTTTTTTTAATCAAAGAGATTGCACCGTTCAGTGATGTAAATCATATTTATTGACTTTCCCGGCAGGCCTTGTCTGTGTGCACAGCCCAACTGCTCCCCTGGATCTCCTTTTCCCATGTAATTAGATAAGGTTGTGAAATTTCCATTATTGGCACAACGGGCTCTAATGGCTCCACTTATCACATCCAAACTGCTCTGGTGAGCTCTGGGTGCTCGCTCCCATCATGAAGCAGGACATTTTCCCAGACCTGTTCTTGCCACACTCATTTGTACTAAGGATGAGTCCCAGGCAGGTTTTGTGTGTTTACAGCTGATTTTTAACCATTAGGAATTGAAAGGAGGGTTGCTGTGTACATCTGGCTCGATTCTTGACACAGTTTGTGGTGATTTTTGTGGAAGACACGGCCATTTTCATTACTTTTTAGGATATATTTAGGTGTTTTCAGGCTCCCGTTAAATTGAAGAGAGCCTGCAGTGTTAGTGTGGTTTTCAGTCATTTCATCTTGGAGGTTTATCAACTTTAAAACGTCTGGAAGGGAGCTGGAATGGGAGTTTTGCAAGGGTGGTAGGACAAAGGGTGGGATGGCCTTAAGATGAACAAATTTAGATTTTGATGGCACATTGGGAAGAAATTCTTCCATGTGAGTGTGGGGAGCCCCTGGAATGGAATTCCCAAAGAAGCTGTGGCTGTCTCATCCCGAGAAGTGTCCAAGATCATTTGGACAGGTCTTGGCACAACCTGATCCAGTGGAAGGTGTCCCTGCCCATGGCAGAAGCTGGAATGAGATCATCTTTCATGTCCCTTCCAACCCAAACCATTTTTCCGATCCTATGAATTTATATCCTGCAAAACCAGGGATTCCCAAGCTCACTAAAAGCCTTCGTGTTTCTCATACGGAGCTGATGAGTTCTTCCATCCCTCCCACATGTGCTCAGATAATACTACATTTAAAAAAAAAAAAATGAAATAGTCTAGAACGTCAGATTTTGTTTAGTCCTGAATCTTACAGAACCACTTGGTGGCATAAAGTGTTTTGTGTTTTTCTAAAGGAATCAAATCTTGACATTTTCAAAATGAGCTTTTCGACTTCTGCCTTCTGAAAAACACCACTTAAAAACTGACTTAATCTTGAAAAAAAAAAAAAGAAAGAAAAAAGTAATAAAAAGGTTAGAAAGCTCAAAAAAGAACTGGAATTTACTGTTTTGGGACTCTGAGGCTTGTGCTGAGTTGGTACTAGAAGAAATGTCTTTTTCCAGCTTCATTTTAATTGATTGAAATATCAGGAGGGTTTCTCATCTGACCTGACTTTGCCCTATTTTGCCCTCTCCTGATTTGATTATTCAACTAAATAAACTCAGATATTTCCCTTGTTGCAGGATTTCCACCCTCTGTGCTCTTCTGCTGTAGGAATTTCAGGGACTTATAATATTCTGAGTGTCACTGGAATGGTGTGAAACACTTCCTCCCCCAGAACATTTTCCCAGCAGGTCAAGGGATAATCCCTCTTTGTGACCAGGATTACAAAACCTGTGTTGCACACTTGGAAAATCACGAATCCACTGGAGGGCCCGAATTCACTGACAATTTTGACAGCAGGAAAAAACCCCCAAAACTTCAGGTTTTAGCCTTAAATAACGTCCTTAAAGTCTGTCCGAGGTTTGGGCAGTGACGTCAGGGCAGTACTTGAGGAAGTCTGTGCTGATCACAGAATCCCAGAATGGTTTGGGTTGAAGAGAACCTCCAAGATGACCTCATTCCACCCCCTGCCATGGGCAGGGACAGCTTCCACTGTCCCAGGTTGCTCCAAGCCCTGTGCAACCTGGCCTTGGACACTTCCAGGGATGAGGCAGCCACAGCTTCTCTGGGCAACCTGTGCCAGGGCCTCCCCAACCTCCCAGAGAAGAATTCCTTCCCAATATCCCTTCTAAGTGCACCCTCTAGCAATTTAAAGCCATTCCTCTTCTCCTGTCTCTCCAGCTGCTTGTCCAAAGTCCCTCTCCAGCTCTCTTGGAGTCCCTTCAGGCCCTGGAAGGCCACTGCAAGGTGTCCTTGGTGGTGGCCTCAGCAGTTCTGTGTTAAAAGTTGGATTAAATGATCTTGAAGGTCTTTTCCTACCTAAACAATTCCATGATTCTCCGATCACGAAAAGACCATCAGCTCTTTAGTGCAACCTGAATTCCCTGCAGTCTTAGAGTCACTGGGGACAGTGAAGGTTCCTAAATCTCCATGCAATCAAGTAAAGGAGGCACCAATTCATAATTTCCCAAAGATCTTTTGTCCCTGAGGGCTCCCCTGCGCAGAGAGTTCCAGAAAAGCAGATCCAAACCGAACCGAGGCACGGCCGCGTCGGAAATTACTTGGAAGACTTTCAGACCTGTGTCTTCAATCTATTTCAGAATTAGGGTGACCTGAACGCATTCACATCGGTTCACTTCCCTTTGGCTTGATCAGAAAGGCGTGTCTGGGAATGAATTGAGCTTGGCTGAATTAATGCAACCTTTGATCCTCGTTAAGTTTGGACACCCAGGAGTTTAGGCCAGCCTAAACTCTTACACCATAAAAATCAGTGCTGAGGGCTGAGGGAAGGATGGAAATCTGCACAGAAACTGCTGGGAAAAACATCCAGGCTGAGATAATGTTTTTTCGCTAAAACCTGTCACCAGCGAATTCTGCTCCGTGGCACCATGGACACTTTCCTAGGAACCACAGAATGGTTGGATGGGGCTTGGGGAGACCTGGGATAGTGGAATTGTCCCTGTCCATGACAGGGTTTGGAATGAAATAATTTTGAAGGTCTCTCCCAACCCCAATTATCCCATGATTCTGTGATACTGAGAGAGCAGGCATTTTGCCATTCTCTTTCCCACTGATCCTTGAGTGCTTGTCCAGAACAAGATCTCTCAAATATTCCTAGATTTTCCTGAGCACCAGGATATTGCCTCCATCGCAGTCATTCCAAATGAAATTCAAGTCAAACCTCGCTTCAGCACAGATTGATGCAGCTTTGCTCAATGTCTGTACAACCTCAGTGATTCCAATGGCAGAGAAATGCCATGAAAATCCAGGAGGTGTTGCTTCCTCTACACCTTTCCTATGAGTTTGGAACAGCTGCTAAATATTTTTAATTTTTTTTTTTTAATATGTCACATAGAATCTAGCAAGATCAGGCAAAATCTACATTTTTCTTCACACTCTTCACTGGATTTTTTATTTTTTTTTACCTTAAATCAGGTTAGATAAAGAGGCTGAGCCCTTTCAATATCCCTGATGTTGCCTCCTGGATCAAAGCACCAAGAGGATGAAAAAGGGGGGAATATCAACACAGCTGATTTCTCATGGAACCACCACAGGAAATCTGGGATGTTTGTCACCTGTGTCAGCAGAAATCATTGCCTGGCATCCCTTCTAGCAAAAGAGTGGAGCTGTGCTGGCTAAAAACTGGGAAACCAACAGGGGAAGTCTGCCTGGTGAGGTTATTTTGAATTCCTTTGACCCAGTGAACTCAGGGAGAGCTGCCTCTGCAGGAACTGGACATATTTAGTGCCTGCTTTCCAAAATCAGCATCCCATAGATGTCACAAACCTGAACATCAGCTCTGTTTGCCATCCGAGAAAGAAAAGGCTCCACTCAGTGGACCCAAGTCATCCCAAACTTTCCAATGTGTTCAGGGCACAGAAGAAAAATCAAATTTTCTGCCCATTTCCACACTGATGTGGCTTTAGGCATCCACCCTTTTTCTGCTTTTGTGAAATATCCTCCCCACAGCTCATGAAGTAATTGCTTAATTTGGATTTCCTTGCAATTCTGACTATCAGGAGAAATCAAGGAATTTTATTTCCCCTCCCTGCTCAGCTATTTGTCTGCAGCTTCACCTTTTTACTGAAATCTGGGTGTGATCACAGAGACCAAAGCTGCCAATCCAGAACCTTTGCCACGGCATGAGAAAAGCTTGGGGGAAAAAAAATAAAAAGCAATAATGAATAATTTTCAAAATAAATAAAGTAAGGAAGCCCTGAAATGCTCAGGCCCTGCCATGAGGGACTTTAATAAGCATTCAGAGCTTGTTCCTGTGTTGATGAGGCTTTACCTCTCAGAAAGTACAAGATGTCAATCAGGATTTTCTCTGCTGGAAGCAGGAACCCAAATCTCTATGGAAACCAGAAGGAGGTGACAGTGCCTATGGAGAGGTTTTCTGCATAGATTCCCATCCTCACAGTTTACATTTGCTGGAGATTTTATTGCTGCTGTAGTTCTGGAAAAGATAACAAACGTTTTATCTTCCATGGACTGCAGATTCTGACGTTGTTCCCTCAGCTTCCTCCTCCCTCCTCCAGCCTCAGTCAATGAATCCTTTGGTTTAACTTATTTACTGCCACATTAGAAAAGATTAAATTATTGATGTAGGTGAAAAATGAATCCAATCCAATGAATGCCCTCCACAGAGGATGTCAGATTCTAATGAGGATTTTCAGCCTCACAGGATGCATTTGAACAGGGAGGTGCAAACAGAGGGGATATTTTGGGAGCAGACAGGGGCCCCACTGCAGCACAAGCATCTGTGGGAGAACATGACAAAGGAGTTTTTCAATTCAAAAAAGTATAAGATCCTGGCTCCATTCAGCCCTGACTTCTTGTAAACACAGCCCCCAGTTTTCCTGTTAGGCAGCTGATCTCAGAACCCTCCAGCATTTCATCCTGAGCATCCCAGAAGAGCATCCTGCTCACAGTTCCTTTTCTTGCCAGAAGCCAAGCCAGGAAAAAAAGCCCTCGGAGCTGCTCTGTGGGTGGGTGGTTCCCCTTTCTCTTTTGTTGCTCAGTTTCCAGCTCTTGAGTGAGACAAAAAGAGAAATGGGTGAGTTGTTCAACATCTGAGCTGCTGAAGGGGTGAATTCACCACTGGAAAGAAGTTCAGGTGTTGTTCTGTTCCTGCCATGCTGGAGCCCAGGGTTTGAAATGGAATTTGGCTGTGCACAGGGTAGAAAGATTAGAGACAGATCTTCAAATGAAAAAGAAAATGTGGAGGGCAGAACTGGGGGGTGCCAAGGGAGCACCGAGGGGACAGAGTGAAGGGTCAGGGGACAGACTTCACAAGCTGGATGGATATAAAAAGCATCGTGACGTGGCTGTGACGACCATGCAGTGAACGTGGAGGTGACAAACCACGAGGACCTTGGCCCTGCTCCTCACAGAGTCATTAAATACCTGCCAAAAACCAACTGCAAATCAACGGGAGCTGCCACTCCTGGGGTAGGGGTTTAATAAATGTCCCTGCAGGAGATACTGGGAATGGTGTCAGTGCTGACTCCTGCTGCTTGTTGGTCCTTAAACATGATTCACAACCTGTCCCCTGCTGGTGAAGATCTCTCCCTGTAGCTCATCCCATGCCATGGGAAGGGAAGTGGCCACCCACCCATTTGCTTTGTTACTGCCTGAAAGTTCCAGAGGTTTTAATGGCATCACGGAGCTGGAAGGGACCTCGGAGACCATCTTGCTCCAACCTTTCTGCCATGGGGCATCTTCCACTAGACCAGGGTGCTCCAAGCCCCATCCAGCTTGGCCTGGGACACTTCCAGGGATGGGGCAGCCGCAGCTTCTCTGGGCAAACTGTGCCAGGGCCTCACCACCAGCAGATGGAAGAATCCCTTCCCAATATCCCATCCATCCCTGCCCTCTGGTAGTGGGAAACCATTCCCTGTGTCCTGTCTCTCCATCCCTTGTCCAAAGTCCCTCTCCAGCTCTCCTGGAGCCCCTTTAGGCCCTCAAAAGTCCTCTAAGATCTCCCAGGAACCTTTTACTCTCCAGGTCATTCCCAACTCTCCCAGCCTAGATCCAGAGCAGAGGGGCTCCAGCTCTCTGAACGTCTCCATGGCCTCCTCTGGACTTGCTCTAACAGATTTTGTTCTGACATATTCCATGTCATTGCAGAGGGAATTCCAGGAAACTCAGTTTCCCTTGGTGGAATGATATTGTCCCCCTGCTTCATAGGAACTTTATTTATGGCACACTGCAACTCACAGATCATGTCCTAAACTATTTTATAAACTCTTCGAGTGGTGGAGACCTCATATTTTCTCAGTTTATCTCATTTGTACCACTGGCTGGAGAGAGCAAGACAGCCCCTTCCTGCTTTCAGGAGCCTTTTCTGTGCTGGAAGTTTCAGAATTTGGGAAGCTGGGTTGTAAAAATTGGTGTAAAGTTTCTCCACATTCCTCTCAGATACAGGAGGTCAATTTTGGCTGCTTCCCTGTTCACTGATTAGATTGTCCATGGGACCGTGATCTAAACAGGGCTGCTGTGATCCAACGTGTTTTCTTTGTGTTGATGTTATTAATACATCAAAAATACTGTCTGCACCCGGAGTTTCTCCTTGCACATCTCTTGTTTGTCTAATCTGTCCTCCCACTCATCAGTCTTATTTCTCACCCAGTAATTCCCTGTTTTAAACTTCATAAATGTCTCAACTCCACTTGGACCCGTCCTGTGTCTCCTCAATAGGTGCTTGCCCAGACAGAGCAGCTGCCATGGGCTTGCATTTTGCTGATGGAATATCTGACATCACCATCCATGACTTTGGAGGGTATTTGTCTATACCCTACAATTAAATCTCTCTCTCATCATAACCTACACCCTTTCGGGACCTCAGAGATTTTTCAGCTTTTCCCTTTTGAAACCTGAATTTCACTGAGGCAATCCTATTACTGCAAGGATCACCCCAGAAGGCAATTCCCCAGCTCCCAGCTGCATCTGTTTCCTGAGAATATTCCTCTGTCCATGTCTTTGCCGGGACTCTTTTCTGAACGCTGAAGCTGAGTTTTTTCAACCGATGCATTTTCAAACTGCAACGCAGAAAGATTTCTGCTGGGGGTGAGCTCAGATCTGCACTTAGGGAATTATCTGTACCCCGGGATGTGTGAAAAAATGCAAGAGCCAAGTTGCCCCCCAAGCAGGACACTGCTGAGAGTGCAAGGGGCATGAATGGCTTGGGGAGATAAATGAGATCCGAGCACTTCCATGGCTGCTGTTGCTATGGAGACGCTTCCTTGGCATCTGCATAATGAGCACTCCCCTACCATTAACTCCGGGGGAAAATGAGGCTCCCAGGTACCAAAGTGATGAGGAGACAGATAGACAGAGCCCGAATTTTAAGAGGGAAAACACCCTCAGAGGCTTCAGCAACCAAACAAATCCAGTGCTGCTCACACATGCGTGGGAGTGAGGAGGGGTTTCCACACCGATGCTGTTCTTGTGTGATGGAGCCTCTGAGCCTCCAAATGCAGAGTGAGGATGGTGAAGAGAGATCTGAACCATTCTTTGGTTTTGTTTTTGTTTTTGGTGGTTTTTTTTTTTTTTTTTTTTTTTTTTTTTTTCCTGCAGGTAGCAAATATATAGGTCAGGACATGAGATTCTCTGCATTTGGGTGGAGTTTGTCTTTTCTACTCTTCCCAGCAAGAATTTTCTGCCATGAGCTGTTTGGGGGACTAAGAAAGAGGAACCATAAAATTATCAAACAGTTTGGGATGGAAGAGACCTTAAAGATCATTCACCTCCCCTGCAAAGGGACACTTTCCACTAGACCAGGTTGCTCAGAGGCCCATCCAACCTGGCACTGATAGGAAAGGTTCCCACAAATTTATCCAGAACATTTCATCAAGGGAAAGATCCACACTCTGTGAAATGGGCTTTGAATCCAGACCCTGTCCCTTCATCCCTCCAAAGAAGAGGTAATTCCACATGTGCCACAGGTGTGGGACTGGCTCAGGACTTCAGGAGATCCAGGACAGGAATGGCTGGGGCAGCTGGAGGAGATGGAGCGATATGACTGTAAAAAATTTAGAAATTCAGACCTGGAATTGGCCTTCAAGGGGTTTTCAGACCTTGGAGAACCCACTTCTGTAAGATTTTTCCAAGAGGGTCTCAGCCCTGATGTCCTTTGGGTTGTCTTTTCCGGCTCTCCCACTGTGCCTGGCCTTCGGGCCAGCTCCAGAATCTTCTGGAAAAGCAGCTATCATGGTTAAGTCCATTCCATAGATTTTTTCAACTTGTCTGGAGTGACATGCTGAACATTTTAAAATGTCTCTAACAAGTGAGCCCAAAGCTGCCCTTGGAAAAGAGAATTTTGAACTCCTTGATGTCTGTGTTTATCTTTCCCTTGGTTTGGGATTTTTCAGGGGAAAACAAGACATTGTTCTGCAGCACCAGTCTGCCTTTGCTCCCAGTTTTAATCAAAGACATCCATTCTTTCACCTCTAATTATCTGCAATAGTGGTTTAATTTGCATTGTGCCCTTTTCCTGAATTGACACAGTAAAAGCATTTTCTCATTATTTCCCTGATTTTATTCCCTATCATTAGTGCTGCCAGGATGACTCAGTTCTAGACAAGGATTTTTGTCTGAGAACCTCAGGTTTCCTGTCAGTCCCCGAGCCTTTCAGCTGCCTGTTTGGTGTGATTAAAGATTCTGCTTTGTTGACCTGTTAATCACACACTTTTCCCAGTGCTCGACCGCTGGGGTGTTTTTCAAACTGGGAAAATGATGCTAAGAAGTCTCTGGCTGATTATTAATTGCTCACAGTGATGCTTCCAGAGCTGTTTGTGTTCCAATCACAGGTGCCCAGGCTGGGACTTCCAACCCTCCCACCCTCAACCTGCTCTTCTCCAAGACACAAAATCATGGAATGGTTTGGGTTAAGAGGGACCTTCAGGATTCTCTCATTCCATGCCCTGCCAAACCTTCCACTATCCCAGGCTGCTCCAAGCCCCATCCAACCTGGCCCTGGACACTTCCAGGGATGGGGCAGCCACAGATTCTCTGGGAAACCTGTGCCAGGGCCTCACCACCAGCACATGGAAGAATTCCTTCCCAATATCCCACCTGTCCCTGCCCTCTGGCAGTGGGAAGCCATTCTCTGTGTCCTGTCAGTCCATCCCTTGTCCAAAGTCTCTCTCCAGCTCTCCTGGAGTCCTTTTAGGCACTGGAAGGGACTCTTGAGGTCTGCCTGGAGCCTTCTCTTCTCCAAGTGAACATTCCCAGCTCTCCCAGCTTGGCTCCACCGGAGAGTGAATGTTTTCCTTGCCACACAACCCTGATCCAGGTGTGGTTGCAGCAAAACAAACACTTATTTCTGGTAGGGGTTAAAAATTGTCTGGGATAATCTAAAACTCTTTCCCTCACCCCATTAAAACAAACCAGCTCAACTCTCCTACTTGGATTTTTACAGACTCCTAATAAAACCTTTCTGAATACCATCCTAGGTTGGAGCTTCCCGTTCTGTCTCCGAGGTTTTCTCTGCTGCAGCAGCTTTTATCTTGTCTGTTCCTTTGAAATTCCCCGTCTGCTGCCTGTTCCCAGCTCGCTCTCGGCCTCACATATGTGAAGCTTGAATATTTTCCCTCACAGCTCCTGCCTGTTTACTGCGGTATTAAAAAGAAATAATTTTTTTAAAAAACCGACCCAGGCAAAAATGATGATTAATGACCTCATGCAAAGACAGATCAGCCATCCACAACCTGTATCAGCACCATGGCTGAGCTCTCCCAGTTCTCTTTTTTCTTTTTTTTTTTTTTTGTGTATGTGTTGCCTTTTTTTTTTTTCCTTTTCTTTCTTAGATGGCTCCAGAGGTCCATCATTATATTCTGAAACTCTCCCTTCTCCTGGGAGAGATGGAGCTTGTCAAAATGATAAAGGAGAAAAGAGGCAGCGTTAGTTCAGCTCTGCTAATGGAAAAGCGTCTCTGGAGGTAATTGGGAATGTGAAGGTGGAACAGAGGCAGCAGGAGAGGGAAGGGGTAAAGATAACAGGACACTCCTTCAGGGAGAAAAAGGGGCCTTGCCATAATCATAAAAACTCCAAGTGTGATCTTTGCCCCCATCAGAGCCACTCACCAAAAAGGACAAAGCCAAAACCAGGCAGGGACAGCCCCATGGATGGCCTCAAGCTGAATATTCCACAGCAAAAGGCACCCAGAGCAGCAACAACAGCTGACAATGGATGTCATCTGACAGCCTTGGCCACCGCCAGGCCCAGATCCAGCCCCAGCATTTCTGGTTTTTCTCCCCGTTTTGCCTTCTCCTCGAGCGGGCAGGAGAAAGAGCAGCCTGGGAGCAGATGGAGCTCCAGAGGGAGCAGGGGAAGCTTCCCTGGGGACAAGGACACATATGGGCCACTGCAGCAGGAGCTGAGGAAAGAGCCTGGAGGGTTTCCCTCGGGAACCCTCAGGAAAATCCCTTTGTTCCCTGGGGCTCCCTTTCCTCCCCTGCTCTTGTCTGCATGGGTTCTGTAGGGTGGAGAGGCTCCTTTCAATGCTCAGCTCTTGGTCCTACAGAGCCTTGATTCTGTTCAGAGCCATGGGATGGTCCTGGAACATCAAGAGCAGCTCTTCCTGTCCAGAAGGGAGAGGAACTTCTTCCCAATATCCCATCTAACCCTGCCCTCTCTCACTCTAAAGCCGTTCCCCCTTGTCCTTGTTGCTCCATCCCTTGTCCAAAGTCCCTCTCCAGCTCTCTTGGAGCCTCTTTAGGCTCTGGAAGAGGCTCTGAGGTCTGCCTGGAGTTTTCTCCAGGCTGAACAGCCCAAACCTTTCTCAAGCTTTTCTCACAGGAGAGGTGCTTCAGGCATCAAATAATTTTTGTGGTTTTCCTCCGAAACCACTCCAGTGTTGGCAGCCCATGAGCCCACAGAATCCAGAACTCAACCCACAATAGTCAAAGAGCACATGTTTAGGTGGGAAATTGGGAGGAATTCTTCCTTGTGAGGGTGGGGAGGCCCTGGAATGGAATTCCCAGAGAAGCTGTGGCTGCCCCATCCCTGGGAATGTCCAAGGCCAGGTTGGACAGGATTTGGAGCACCCTGGGATAGTGGAAGTTGTCCCTGGCCATGGGACTGGATAATCTTTAAGGTCTCTTCCAACCCAAACAATTCCATGTTTCCATTGGTTTTAAGGTAACTTCAGTGGAGAAGACAAGAAAGTTAGGAAGAAGCTCCTATACTGTCTACTTTTCTTATTCATCCCCTCCGGAGAAAAATAAAAATTGCAGCACAAATGTACCTGGTTCTGCCTGCAGATCTGGATTAAATCAGGACGCAGTTTATAGACAATAAAACCTTGTCCAGCAGCCCGGTCCAGCGTGGTTAATATGGCATCAAAAGGATCCTGTTTTGCAAATGGAATTTCAGTCTCAGGCTGGAAAAAGGATGGCCATGGGAGCTCTGAAATCAAGCAGTGACCAGGAGGAGCAAACTCATCTGTTATAATCCAGAGTATTATTTTTGGCTGAATCCTACACGAAAATTGAGTCTTGCTGGTGCTTTCTGTGTGCTACTCCGAGTTTTATGCAATTTTTTTTGTGTCTATTCTCTACCTCCTCCTTTCAGGAAAGTCATCCACAGAGCAGAGTAAAAAGGCACTTAACCTTGATCCAAATGTTTTGGAGACAGTTGATATCCCCACTTATGAAACTGGATTTGATTTTTGCAAATTGAAAAAAAAAAAATCTGCCTAAGGGTAAGGTTTGTATTCAAGGAGAGAAAAGAATAGGAATCTGGCCCAGGAGTTATCTGCATGTTTTTCTTGAAGAGGAAGAACAGTCAACGTGTAACTGCATTAATGAGATAAATAAAGACAGGAATTGTACAGGCTGTTCCAGGCTGGAGAGAGACATTCTCGAGGAGAGAAAAATACATTTTGTGCTAATAATTTGTGTGTCAGTATCCAGCACACAGCTCCAGCTGGGATCTTATACGTGGGGAGGGATAGGGATTGCCTGAAGAAGGAAAGTTAGGAGAAAAAGTTTTAAAAAATTAATAGTAACAATAACAATAAATTATTTTAGCCACCTTAAATTTGTCATATCTCAGAAGAAAAAATAATTAAACAATGTTAATTCTGTTTCCAACCTGAATTTTAGATTTTTCCTCCCTAAAAAATAGTTTTTCTCTGCCATGTAAATGCCATCATTTTTGGCCAATTTAAACCACTGAGTTTCCCAGAAATCCAGTTCTAAAACTGGATTTGATTTTAGATTTGGTGATTTGATCATCGTCACCAGCACTTCACATAATATTTTTCACTCCAAACTGAGGAATGAGCATGACCTCAGCTGGCAGTTACACAAAAGAGTCCCTGAACTCTGGTTTTCCCAGAAAAATGGTCTGTGTTGATTCCAGAGAAAAAGTTGTTACCGCCTTTCTGACTGGTAAATGCAGGACAACACAATATCCTGAGTATTTGAAATGGCATTTGACACCTGAATCAGCTGCCGTTCTCAAATGACTTTACAAGAATATTTATGAAAATAAACAGCCAAAGCTCACCTGAACCCTATAATTCAATAAAGGTAAATTCCTACCCTGTAGGGCTGAGTCAGAGTGTCGGCATAACATGAGAAATCCCACACAAACAACTAACAGCACCAAAAAAACCTCCCCAAAGCACAAAAAAACTGAAGGAAAGGCAGTTTTTGCTTTCATTTTAGGATCAAAGAAGTGGATTTATTTCATCTGCACTAACAGTGGTCTTGCTTGAGTGCAGGGTCAGTTTGAAGTGGTTCATCCAAAAGACTTTTACAGGACATGAGCTCCATATATGAACAGGTTTTATGCAGCTCCAGGACAATGAAAAGCTGGAAAAGACTTTCCAACTTCATAACAGCCTCTCCTGACTTCTGCAAATTGTGGCCTGACCTACTTCATGGGACAGGTTATTAAATTCTCCCAGCAGTTCCTCTGTCTGCCTGACAGCCAGAGCTTCTGCAATAATTCTCCTTTGAAATACTCCCAGCCTCTTCAGAAAGACCCAGCTGACAGAAAAGGGAATCTATTCCCATGGTTATTTATCCTAATAACCCAAGTTTGTACTTTATTTTTAGTTTGATAATATTTGTGCTTGGTTTCCAGGCCTCGTATTTGGATCTGACTTCATGCAACAGATGAAAAATCACACAAACCATTGAGCTGTTCTAGATTCCTCTGCTCCTCATGGATTTTATCCAAGTTATAGGTTCACAGAATTGTTTAGGTTGGAAAATGCCTCTATGATCATTGAGTCCAACCACTGACCCATGTCCCCAAGTGCCACATCTCCGAGTCTTCTAAATCCCTCTGGGGTGGTGACTCCACACTTCCCTGGGCAGCCTGTTCCAGTGTTTGACAAACCTCTTGATGAAGAAATTTTTCCTAACATCCAACCTAAATCTCCCTGGCACAATTTGGGCCCTTTTCCTGTTATTCTATTTAGCATTAAACGATAGATAATTGTCCCATGTCCCAGCACCACCTTGGAGTGGAAAGGGACCTTCCTTATATCCAATCTAAAACTGTTCCCTGTCAATTAGAAGCCATTCCCCCTTGTCACTCAAGGCTCCTGTAAATAAATCTCTCCATCTTCCTTGTAGGCTCTGTTCAGGTGCTGGAAGGCCACAATGAGGTCACCCCAATGTTGCTGTAGGACACGAAATGAATGACACGCACACAGCAAGTCGTCAGGGCAAAAAGAGCTGAAGGGTTTTTTTTTAGTTCTCTTATATAGATTTCTGACAATGACCATGGATTGGAGGATGAGGTTGCCACCTCTCCAATCACACTGGCCAAACTAGAAGTCCGTCATTTGTCTCCTCCTTAGAGAGAGGAATGAAAACGAAAAGGAACGGTTACAATAACATTACTTGTTTACAAGAAAATCTGTGAGAAACTCCATTGCAAAAGTGCAAACATCAGAAAGCTGAAAAAGATCAGGGCGAAACCCCAAAGCCTTCTCTTCTCTGGGCTGGCAATCCCAATTCTTGCATTCCTTTCCTCACAGCAGAGCTGCTCCATCCCTCTGATCATGTTGGCAGCAGTTTGTGCCTCCAGCTTCTAACGGGATAATGCAGGTGGGATGTCATTCCCGAGCTGGACCCCTTCCTCACTAAATGGGATGTGAAGGAGCCTCTCCTGGATGCTCCACAGCCCAAATCCTGCAGAGCCTGACACCACCTGAACTTTGTTTTTTGATTGCTTTGTGTGATCTCTGTCATCCCGGGGCATCCCGGGTGTGCTCAGCTGAATCGCGGCTCTTCCCAGAGTTGCTCCCCTCCCTAGCAGCCCTGCCACCTTTCATTAACACCTTCCCAAAGGTAATCCGGGCAGACACAGCCATCCCGGTGCAGCCCAACACGGGTCATTTCCATGGAACAGCAGCATTCATTAGGAATGAGCACTGGAGGGATCTGCAGCGGGCGGACGATGGGGGAGTAAATGGGGAGAGACTTCAGAGCACACCTCATGCATCTCTAATGGCTTTGCTTGCCAAAAGGAATGACAGCTTTGATGGAATCGTGCTTTTTTTTTCCCCACTCCCCGTTGGAACAGCGAGTCCCAGACTCTGAGCACAGCACAGTTCCTTCCACGGGCTCTGAAATGGAGATGAAAGCAAATTGTTAATCAATCGTGGCTTAGCAAAGGCGTAGTGCTGAGAGGCAGCTGAGGTGGCACCAGGCTCTGATGTTCCTCTGGACTTTCCAGACTGAAAGTTTGTCTTTTAAAGGGGCAGCAAGAAACAGGAGCTGACTCTTCGCTCTACTCTGCTTGTGAGAGCCCTCCTGGAGCACTGGGTCCAGCTCTGGGATCCCCATCAGAAGGACATGGAGCTGCTGGAGTGAGTCCAGAGGAGGCCATGGAGATTCTCCAGGACCTGGAGCCCCTCTGTTCTGCAGCCAGGCTGGGAGAGCTTGGGAATGTCCAGCCTGGAGAAGGAAAGGCTCCAGGGAGAGCTTAGAGCCTCTTCCAGCGTCTAAAGAGACTCCAAGATAGCTGGAGAGGGAATTTAGGAAATGGTCTGGAGTGCTAGGACAAAGATGAATAAATTTGAACTGATGGAAGGTAGGTTTAGATGAGATTTATGAAAAAATCCTTCCCTATGAGGGTGGGGAGGCCTTGGCACAGGTTGCCCAGCGAAGTTGTGGCTGCTCCATCCCTGGAAGTGTCCAAGGCCAGGTTGGATGGGGCTTGGAGCAACCTGGGATAGTGGAAGGTGTCCCTGCTCATGGCAGGGGCTGGAATGAGATGATCTTGAATGTCTCTCCCATTCAAACCATTCCATGATCCTATGATTCTGACAGGGAGCTCCACATCTGCTTGTGGAGGGAGTTTTTCTCTTTCCAGTTTTAACCAAGCTCGAGTCCACAGTTTCTGTGTTGCTTTTAAAAAGTGATAAGGAAAAAGAAAATTATATATTTATAAAACCTAACAGTTCCTGTGGCTAATTCTATATTCTTTAAACTTACACACTGGAAAGTTTCAAGGAAACCTCTCCTGCTCTGGAGAGCAAGGAGCCAAAACTAACCAGGCTAATGAGACCAAGCCAATAAAGACATGGAAAAGTTTGAAGTTCTTTATCTATAATTCATTGGGGTCATGCCATCCCACCGGGTCCTTGGACAAAGAGGTGTCCCCAGATGGGATTTCCTTGCACTGCTTTGGATCCTTTTGGGATTGTTTGCTGGGCAATTGGGCTCTGGGTTGCAGGGATGTAGGAGTTGGGGGGTTTGTAGCCTTTTTTTTAGCACGAAGCTAGGTTAGAGGATTTGTTCTTAGGCAGCTAATGACTATCAGGGGACATTTTAAATTTTCAGTGTGGCCTGAAAAGGGGCCCATTTACCAACAGCTCTGAAAGGGCTTTATCAGGCAGGAACAACCCAAGCAATTAACGCTGCTACTTCTCATTAAAATGAGCCCCTTGAATGAAATGAAAGGGTGCATCAACCCCTCCAGCGAGGCCGAGGGGCTGCCCGGGTGTCAGCTGCACTCAATGCCCACACCAAACCCTTGTTTAAATCTCCAGCCGGCATTTTGCACCCCTCTCTCCCAGCCATCCTGCCCAAACCTGGGATTTTGCTTGTTATTCCTGATTTTCCTCTTCAGAAGACAATGCTCAGAGCTGTTTCTCTGTCTTTGCTTTGAGGGACACCGTGCTTAAATTCCTGACCTCTAAGATATTCTCCTGCCTCCAGCTGCTTTGTTGACTCACCAGCATCTCTGGATCTCACAGTTTTTTAGGTATCTGAGGCTGCAGGACACCCACACTTGACTATTTCCTTTTTTTTTAGTGCTATCACGGTGAGATGGACTCTAGGAAATGATAATTTCTGTCTTCAGGTTTGGACAGAGCTAAAATCTCCTCGTGGGCCTGCATGAGGAACAGGATGCCTACGCAGAGGAATAGAGCATCCCTTTTTCGTGTTTGCAGACTGCTTTGAGGTGTCTGACTGTAAAATATGTCTTGGGAAGCAAAGAGGCAGCCTTGGATGAGTTTAACTACTCGGGAATTGGGAGAAAAACAGTGACCTACAGCAAATGCTGTCATCCCTGAGTTCAGCTCCTGTGAATGCTGAATTTGTGATTCAGTCCTAATCCATGTACAGGAAGGTGTTGTAGGACTCTACTGCTCAGCCAAACCAAGGGGCAAACCCAGGCGTTTCCAAACATGATTCATCTCTCAGCATTAACTGGTTGCTTTAGGATGGAAGGAGTCACCCTCTGGAAGTGTGAAGGGAGCTCAGGATGGCTGTCACAGATGGCTCCATTCGAGAAATCTCATTCCAAGTGTACAGAGGCACAGCAGGGCCCAGCCAGAGCTAAATCCTGCTGTAAAATCTGTAATAGTATCCACAAGAATAAAGAGAGCTGCTTCTAGATGCAAGCTGTGCGTCGGCTCCTCTGGGTTTCTCTATCCTGTGGTTGCTCCAGTTTACATTCCCACTGTTTGTTTCCCAAAGCAGCCTTCATGGGAAGCCTGGGTAAAGATGCAAGGTGATCTGCACACAAAATTAGAGAATCACAG
This sequence comes from Brachypodius melanocephalos, assembly GCA_013398615.1. Lineage (NCBI taxonomy): Eukaryota > Metazoa > Chordata > Aves > Passeriformes > Pycnonotidae > Brachypodius > Brachypodius melanocephalos. Next base: position 844,752 of record VZSR01000824.1, read on the forward strand.
AATATCCTGGGTTGGGAGGGATCCACAAGGACCATCAAGGCCATCTCCTGGCCCTGCACATCCCCAGAAATCTCATCTTGTGGCTGAGTGTTGTCCAAACGCTTTCTGAGCTCCTTCTGAGTCAGGCTTGGTGCTGGGGAACCTGTTCCTGTGACCAACCACCCTCTGGATGAATATTTTTTTCCTGATATCCGAACTAAACCTCCTCTGGTACAGCTTCAGACCATTCCCTTGAGTCCTGCACTGATCACCAGAGAGAAGAGATCAGTTCCTGCCCCTCCTCTTTGCTTCATGAGGAAGCTGCAGAGCCCAATGAGGTCTCACTTCAGCCTCCTCTTCCTCAGCTGAACAAACCAAGTGACCTCAGCAGCTCCTCCTATGGCTTCCCCTCCAGATCCTTCACCATCTTCATGGCCCTCCTGTGATCACTCTCTAGTTCCTTTATACTCCTTAAATTCATATGTGATCATTGTGTAGAGCCCACTTTGAGAAAGTTCTTCACGGTTGGATGGGGCTTGGAGCAACTTCTCCCCGCCAAACTCTCACTCCAGAGGTTCTTATCCATAGCAGACATCATGTTTGTGGATATAAGGATCTTACTCTTCATGGCAAAAAGGACTCACTACTCACTGCTGCCAAGAACCCAAGTTCATTAGGAGTGGGTCTCTTTTCCCCCTGTTTTATATGATTAAGAACTTTTTGATGGCTCTGCCCTGATTCTTTGCACAGACTCAGTGGGGTGGATCTCTGGGGCCTCACCTGCAGGACAGGGATGTGTGAAGAGCATCCCTGGACCAGCGTTTGTGCCAAGGCTGTACCAACAACAGGTATGGCCAGGTACCACCGTGTGAGCACAACTATTCCTCCACAGGAGGTGAAGACGTGGACATTTCTGGCCAGCTTGTGTCGTATAATCCTGGAACGGTTTGGGTTGGAAGAAACCTGAAAGATCACCTCATTCCAGCCCCCTGCCATGAGCAGGGACAATTTTAATTAAACGAGGTTGCTCCAAACTCCATCCAGCCTGGCCTTGGACACTTCCAGGGACGGGCCAGCCACAGCTTTTTTTAGGAAACCTGTGCCAGAGCCTCACCACTCTCCCAGGGAAGAATTTCACCCCAATATCCCATCTAACCCTCCACTCCTCCAGCCTAAAGCCAGTACCCCTTTCCTCCCATGTGAGCTTGCTCCTCAAACTGAGCCAACCCCCCCTGCTTTTTGTTTTCTGGTGCCTTTGCAACCTTGAACTCCTGTTTATTTACAATCAGCTGTTCTGTCTAACTGCAGCACTGCCATATCCTCTCTGCTGTGCTTGGGGATTCCTTTTCTGGCATGGAACAATCCGTTCTTTCTCTCCATTGTTCCCTGTGCCAAGTTATTTCCCTTCAGCTCTCCCTCCACTCCCCCGTGGTGATTCTTTCACTGGAGATCAGCCTCACTCGCTCGGGCTGGTGGATCTGCAGCCCGGATTTTATTGAATGACTCTCTGAAGCTGTTATCAGTGCTCCCAACGCTCTGCTCATGAATATTCACGAGCCAAGTCACTGCTCAGGAGCTATAAGAGAAGGCGACAGTGCCAGTCAGCAGCTGCTGCCGAGACAGATCCCAGCCTTCAGCTATAATTACACCCCGAGATGGGTTGTCAGAACAACCCTCACTCACGGATTAGGGCATTCCTGATTTTTCAGGCGTGAAGGGGGAATTCGCTTATCGCCAGCAACAATATTTCAGGCTTGATACTGCTCCCCTCACAAAAGCGACGGTGCCTGTTGCGTGCTAAACGTGACAGCGATAATACGGCAAAAATGTAAAGAGTGCAGCCAGGGATGGGGCAGCTGCCTGCAGTGAAATGGAGTGATAAGAATTGAGTGAGGCACTGCTGGGCTCAGTTAGCCATCAATAAATGTTGTCTCCCTACACCCACGAATGATAAGACCTGAAAACAAATGTAAGCAATATTGATTTTTTATTATTATTATTTGTTGAGCCTGGAGGATTCACAGCAAGGCGTAAATCCCGACTCTCAGTGCCTCGGGAAATTGTTATCCACCAATAGCCCTGGGAAATGGCATTCTAGGGAAGGACATGGATATGCTACATCAGCTGCTTTGAGTGTCACAGGATAAAGACCAGCTGCTATCCAAATGGAAATCAGCTTTGGATTCAAGGGAAGGATAGCAGATCTTGCATTTCTGGACTGAGACTTGAAGAGCTTCACCTCTACTCTGTCATCTTATCCTCCACCAAATCACTCGTTGCATTCCAGCTTGGTTTGTTTAATCATTTTCTGTGAGAGGAGGAGCAGGAGCTTCCTCCTCTTTCTTCAGATTAGGGGCTTGGAGCAACCTGGTCTAGTGGAAGTTGTTCCTGCCCATGGCTAGGGGGTGGAATTCAGTGATATTCAAGGTCTCTTCCAGCCCAAATGAGATGACCTTGAAGGTCCCTACCAACTGAGAGGAATGACAGATTTGTTTTTATAAACCAGCGGTGGGTCTGCTGGTAGATAAAACCAGCACTGGGAGATGAAAGAAACAATGGGAAGGATTCCACTGATATATGGAAAAGAAGATATTGGCCTTCACAAACAAACTGTAGGTTTGCTGATAAATGAAACTGGATATTGAAAGATGAAAGAAGCAATGGGGAAAACCCATAAATTCCATAAGAATTAAAAATTAAAAGGGAGGTTATACATTAAAGGGGAATTTTAGGTATTAGGCACTTGAGGAAGTCTGTACCTCTCAAGTGCCTCAGCCAATGGGGAAAGAGAGAGGGAAATGTGGCTGGGAAATCAGGATAAATAGGAGGCTGTGTCCTCCAAAATTTGAGAGGCCTCAGGGGAAATGCCCCATGGCCTCTCCCTTTATTGGAATAAAGTCGAAGGACTCCTCTGTCTCCTTTCTGGACATAAACCTCTGGTGTTGGTGGATTAATTTTCCTAACACAATGCAAACCACTCTGTGCTGTTTTGATGTAAAAAAAGTCAGCAACACCAAGCTTGTGGCTGCCTTTGTGGGGGTGGGACAACCCTCTGCCCTGCCAGTTCTCCTCTGCTCCCCTGCTCTGATGATTGGTTGTTACCTCTGGCATCATAATCAGGAGAATTTTGGGCCTCCAAAAAACTCCTCTATCAAAAACTGGATTTTTGATTCAGGTGTTTGTTGTTGATGTGATTCTTTACCCAGTGGCTGGTCAGGAACTGGAATGGGCTCCCCAGGGAAGTGGTCACAGCACCAAATTTGTCAGAGCTCAGGAAGTGTTTACACAACACCCTCAGTCACGTGAGTGATTTTTGGGGTGTCCTGTGCAGGGCCAGGAGTTGGAACTGATGAACCTTCTGGGTCCTTTCCAACTCAGGATATTCTGATTCTAATCAAACAATCTCCTTAAACACCCTCCTATCCAAAAAGTGTTTATGAGAAGAATTTTGGCTTCAGTAAAAAAGGTTTTTTAGTGAAACAGGGCTTTAAAATATGGAAATGCTCATCAGGAAAGCACTGGAAAGCTTGGATTCTCTTCTCTGCACCATGAGAGCTGGACTAAGTTTGCTGTGGGGTGCACACCTATGTTGGCAGACAAGTGGTCTGAGAATTGTATCAAATATAAGTTGGATTGGATTGTGGCAGGGACTGTTGGATCAGCACATGTGGACTGCAAAGCTGAGTACCCAGGAGCGGAATTCACAGCATGGATAGAAACCCGGAGGTCAGGCCAGGCTCATTCTGAATTCACGCTTTAGCCCAGGTTGGATAATGGACGGAGATAAACATCTCATCTCTGAGTGATTTACACCCCTTTGCAAAGCGCTGAGCCAAAGGTGCTGTTCCCAGCAAGGACTGGGAATGAGTCACCACAGTGAGTGAAAGGAATGAGGTAATTCCTGCCTGGTTTGACCACAGGCCATCAGGCTTTGGATGTCACAGCCCGAATTTGACTCTTCTCTTAGTCAGACCCAGGGAGGAGGTAAAAGAGAATAGTTGAAACCCTCTTTGAGGCGTTTCAAGCGAATTGAAACACCCAAAACCAGCTCTGCCAGCAACTCAGCACTGCCTTGGCTGGCACAGCCCCACTACTGATTGGAATGATGGAGAGGCAAAGGGGGCCATGTGATATTTCAGGCTTCTTGTCTTGGTATTCTGCTCTTTTATGGGGTCTTTCTCATTTTTCTTTGAGGATGCATTTCTGTATCATCACGTCAGTCTAGTCCAGAACTATTTAATTTTGAATTTTCTGGTAAACAGGCAGAGACAAGACTTTCACAAGAAACTTGCTTCAGCGGTTCAGAACCACCCTTGATCCACTTTTGCTGCTAAAGATCTGATCTGAATTTCATTTAAGATTTATCTGCTGTCAGATGGAAGTGTCCTTGGTCTCACCAAGCCCTCAGCTTTGCCTCACTCTGTGTGACAGAGAGGTTGAGAGAAGGTTCCATGGCACATATAGGACACAGAGATTTTGTGGATGATTAAAAATAGATTTATTGCTAATAAATTGTCTAAATATTGCCAGTGTTGTACCTAATTTATAAGTCTGTCATACAATTACAATGGATTATTTTATAATCAGGTTGTGGTCACATCTTGAGTGCTGTGTCCAGTTTTGGGCCACTCACTTCAAGGAAGACATTGAGGGGCTGGAGCGTGTCCAGAGAAGGGAATGGAGCTGGGAAAGGATCTGGAGCAGCTGAGGGAGCTGGGAAACGGACTCTGGATGGAGAAAAGGAGGCTCAGGGAGGAGTTTCTGGCTCTCCACAACTCCCTAATGGGAGGGTGCAGCCGAAGGGGTTGGCCTCTTCTCCCAGGCAACAAGACAAGAGGAAGTGGCCTCAAACTCCATCAGGAGAGGTTCAGGTTGGACATCAGGAAGAATCTCTTCATGGAAAACGTTGTCAAGCATTGGAATGGACTGCTCAGACGAGTGGTGGAGTCACCATCTCTGGAGGTGTTAAAGAAAAACCTGGGCATGGCACCCAGTGCTTGGTGGTATTTAGCCCAAGGTTATCGTGCCTTAGGTTTCAGCTTTCATGTTTTTCACATTCTATGTTGCCTAGGAGTGTAGTTTTGAGCATTGTATTAAGTGTTAGTCAGCTCTCTTCACAGAGCAGGGAGACAAAACAAATCCTTTTCCTGCTGGAGACCAAGGACAATAAGTACAATTTCAGGCCCAAAAGCACAAACAACAGTGGGCTGAAGAGAGTAAACAAGAAAGATGGGACCTCACAACCTGGAGCTGTAATTGGACAATTAAACCCAATATGCAAATGGACAAAAACTTATAAAAGTGTAAGACCTCGTGACCAGTCATCCATTTTTGTGACCATTTTGGGTCCATCTTGGGTGTAGCCCTGGCCAGGATCGTGTCCTACCCAAGGTGTACCTTAAAGGCCTTTCAATAAATATCTACTTTATTCTCCAGCTCTGTCCAGTCTCTGTTCCAGGTCAGACTTCCCAAGGCATTGGTTTGAACTGATGATCTCAGAGTTCTCTTCCAACCCAGTCAATTCTGTGACTCTGTGCCACATTTCTAACTTACCCAGAGGCAAAAGAGTGGCACCCAAACCATGTCCCATGGCTGCCATGATGCTGAGGGCAGGTTCTGTCTCCCACAGGCTTCTCCTGGCTTACACCCATCCAGACCTTTCCTCCTCTTCCCCCTGCACCAGCAAAAGATGCAGCCTGTGAATCATCCCCCAGCCCTGGCTTGTTTCCCCCAGTATTTACAGCCCTTTCCAACCTTTACAGCCCTCCCCCAGAGTATCTCTGGTTATGAAATAGCTGCTGCTGATTCTTTTTCCCTGAGAAATAATTCAAGCCCAGAGGGGTCTCCTGGCACCCAGTAGAAAACATTGCTGCCAAAAAAACAAATCTAAATGCAAATTTAGACCCATTTTGGGTCTCTCCCTGCTGGCAGAAGCAGTCAGGTCTCACTTCCCCTCTTCTCTCCATTATAAAACCATGGGTATCTCCTGGACATCTCCAAAGAGAGCCTGGAAAGTGGGAAGGGGGTAAGATTTGCCTGTTGCAGTTTTGTTTATCAACAAACAATATTTATTTCTTACTGGCAGGTAGGATGCTCAACTGGGAACTTAGGAAAAAGGGGAATGACTCTAATCTGAAAGAAAGTGGATTTAAATTTGATATCAGCAAGAAATTGTTCCCTGTGAGGGTGGTGAGGCCTCATAGTCAAGTTTTTGACATCTCATCCCTGGAAGTGCTCGAGGACAGGCTGGGGGACTTGGAGCAACCTGGGATAGTGAAAGGTGCCCCTGCCCATGGCAGAGGTTTGGAATGAGTTGATCAGGTCCCTTCCAACCCAAAACATTCCATGATTTTATGATTTTATGAACCTTTATGACTTCTATGAATTTCTGTGACATTTCCCACCTTAGGTCTGGCCTTGCTTCATCTTCCTTTGCCTTCCCGCTTTGCTTGGCACTGAGCTTGGTCTTTGCTCCCCATGGTGGCCCTGATGGGAAGAAGGAATGGACTCTGTATTTTGCCCTCAGTTTTCCTGGAAAGAAGACAAAACCATTGAGTTTCTGTTCAGTGCTGATGTCCAGACTTGCCTTTCTTTCCTGGATCAGCTTTAACCTGATGCAGAGTCTAAGCCTTTAGACTGTGCTTAACAGCAGGAAGTTTATTCTCTATGGCTGAAGAATCACGAAGAGCTGAGCTTAGGACAAGCTGGTTTTGATCATGAAAAGTCTTGGAGAATGGATAATTTTTCCCTCTGTGGCTTTCCAAGAATTTTGGGAAGGTCAAAGTATTCTTTTCCCTCCTTCCTCCTTTGAAGTGATGGCCTTATTTATCCTCAGGTATCTTGACGGGAAACAGGCACTGATGAGTCAAAGAACAAGGTAAAAAAGTAAAAGATATCTGCCTAAAAACCCAAGCAAGCAGAATTTGGATATTTACCTGCAAGAATCTTTTATGAAAGAGACTTGCTTGACTTGTCTATCAGCTTGAAATATCTTAGTACTGAGATTCTGGTGTCTGCAGTTCATTATTCACCTAATTCTGAGCTAATGAGAATTGAAAGCACCATCCACATTAGATGAGACCCAGAAAAAATGGTCTTGTGCTGATAAGTTTGAGTTTTGTGAAGTGTTTGAGCTTCCAAGGGGTGGCACAGAGGAACAGCAGTGCCTGCACAGTGATATCTCCTGTGACCAGCTGATAAAAGACGTAAACAGACCTTTGTTTTCACAGATATTGAACTTTTCAGAGGGAAGAAAAATCTCTCCCAGGCTCAGCTCTAGAGGCAGGGAGTTCAAAACAACAAACTTTAGTCTCAGACCAGAATGTTGGTTTTGTTTATCTTGGTTGCAAAAGACAAATTAAAAAAAAAAAAAAAATCAGTTCTGAGTGAAAGGTTTCTTTTCCCTCTTGTGGCATTAAAAAATCATAACCTAACTCAGCTAATACACACAGGAACCTAAATATCTCTGCAAAATGAGTAATTAAAAAGGAGGGGGTTCAAATGAGTTAGAGACGGGCGCTCAGCAGTTTGGGAACAGATTGTCCCAGTGCCCTGGTGCCAAGCAAGAAACCTTGGGAAGAGGTCTCTGCCTTGCTGTCCTGGGATTTGTTGGGGTGTCTGACCCACACCAGTTTGCTGGCAACTCTTCCCTTTCTTGGTTTCCATGTGTTTTCCTGGCCGCTGCCCAGTGACCTCCATGCACAAGAGGTTGGAGGGTGTGTGATGGTTTGTGGCAAGAATTGATTGGAATTGTGCCCTCAGCAGGGAGCTGGGAGGATTTGGGAGCTGGCAGATGCAGGTGGATAATGTGGGAGCTTGGGCCTTGGGTGAGATGATCCCAAGATCCGGAGAGCCTCAACAAACGCCATCCTGAGAAACTCAACGTTACTGGCAACAGAGCATTTGCACCCCAGAAAAATCAAGAATGACCTGGGAAACCTCAGTGGAAGCACCAGCAGAGTGAGAGAGGTGACTGTGCTCCTCTACTCTGCTCCTGTGAGACCTGCCTGGAGCACTGAGACAGCTCTGGGGTCCCCAGAAAATGGATGTGGAGCTGCTGGAGGGAGTGCAGAGGATGACACCAAAGTTGATGCCAGGGCTGGAGCCCCTCTGCTCTGGAGCCAGGCTGGAAGAGCTGGGGCTGTTCAGCCTGGAGAAGAGAAAGTTCCAGGGAGACCTCAGAGCCCCTTCCAGTGCCTGAAGGAGTCCCAGGAGACCTGGAGAGGGACTTGGACAAGGGGCTGGAGAGACAGGAAAAGAGAGAATGGCTTTAGCTGAAAGTGAGCAGTGTTAGATGGGATATTGGCAAGGAATTCTTGGCTGTGAGGGTGATGAGGCCCTGGCACAGGTTTCCCAGAGAAGCTGTGGCTGCCCCATCCCTGGAAGTGTCCAAGGCCAGGTTGGATGGTGTTTGGAGCAACCTGGGATAGTGGAAGGTGTCCCTGCCCATGGCAGGGTGATCTTGAAGGTCCCTTCCAACTCAAACCATTCCATGATTCTCCAAAAACATTCTGCAATTCCCACCAGCATTTTTTAGTTCTTTTAATTGGAGATTTAAGAAGTGCTCAGTGCTTGGCTGTCCAAGATACAGAGGTGTATGAATACAAATGTACAACAGAAAGGAAATATTTCCATAAGGGGAATGATCCCAAAGCAGGGCTAAAGGAAGGAGCATCTCTTGGGTGAGTAGCAGGGATTGATCCTTTTTATGGTTTCTCTCTCCATTTTCAGACCGTAATTTTATTATTTGTTGGGCTGGCCTCACAAAGCAAAGCTCTCAGTAAATGATATTTATCACTGCCATCCCTGTGATATCCAGAGTGCAAACACCTTGTGCAAGACCCATGAGATGAGATGAGGGATCGTGAAGTGATGAAGATGAGGGGAAACACCCTGTAAGACACTCAGACAGTGATGGAGAAGAGATTCTGTGGAGAATTTCAGGAAAAGCTTGGGCTGAAAATTGCAGTGGGAAGCAGTGGCCACCTCTGAAGGGCAAGGGTAACCCACCACATTTTGGGTTGGCTTCAAAAGAAAACCCAAGTTTTGCAGAGAAATCAGGAGCTGGCCTATAAGACATTGACTTAATTCATGCAGCTGAAGCAGCACCTCTGGTTCCTTCCTTGCCTTATTTCTGGGATTTACAAGTTGAAAAGATAAAGAAAAGTGAGCTGTGTTTACAAATGAACCACATGGGCAGTTTTGACCATTAAAGATGTGAAAAAGCTCTGACTGTGATGCTGCACCACTGCAAAGCAGAGAATGTTGTAGTGAGAGCAAAGTTTCCATCTTTGCACAAGCTGGGAGTTTATCAGGAATATCACAAACCAGTCCGCACATCTTCACTCAGGCAAGGTGGTGGAACATGGAATCCATGCAAGCAGGAAAAGAAAATCTGCAAAGACTGTCAGAGCTAAAGAAGAGTTTCTTTTTATAGAAAAGCCTGGAAGAGCTTGGCTGGAGCTGGAAGCTGAGTAGGAGTGGGCCTGGTCTGCAGACTCTGCCTCCAGACAGGCAGCAGGAAGGAAGAAGAATTATTTTAGATGCAGGATGAAGCTGGCACCAGGACAAAGAGCTAAAAACTCGTCTCAAATGAATGTTGGCTGGAAATGAAAATATTTCTAAGCATGGAAGGCAAAGAAGGTTTTGGAACAGCCTCCCAAACGCCCACCAGGTTTGAGATAGGCTTGAGATCCACGTGTGAGCAAGGACTACGGAAAAACCATGGAGCTCAAGGAGCAGAAAACTCTGTCAAGTCATGCATCAGTCTGAGAAAGACATCCTGGCAACTAAAACTAAAAGAAGAGAGTTTTAGATCAGATATTAGGAAGAAATTCCTCCCTGTGAGGGTGGTGATGCCCTGGCACAGGCTGCCCAGAGAAGCTGTGGCTGCTCCATCCCTGGAAGTGTTCATGGCCACGCTTGGAACAACCTGGTCTGGTGGAAGTTGTCCCTGTCCATGGCAGGGGGTTTGGAACTGGATGGTCTTGAAGTTTCCTTTCAATCCAAACCACTCAAGTATCTAAGTCAAATCACGCTGTAAATGCACTGGAGGAATCCTCAAGGATTTGGGAATTCTCCCTTGTATCATTCCTGCTTTCTGGTCTTGCTCCAAAAGGATGTGAATCCTTCCCTAGAGCTGCCTCCATTTCAGTGCTGGGTGGGTACATGTGAAGATTGGGAATTTTCCTTTGAAAAATGTCCTGGAGATACAAAAATAAAAACAAGGTTTACTTCAAATATATCAACATTCACTCAAAAGAGTGGGTGAGCACT
>VZSR01000824.1:855105-927437 GCA_013398615.1 Brachypodius melanocephalos
GAATACTTTGTGCTAATCCTATACTACAACCCAGGACACCCAGAAATGTTTTAAAAAATGAGCAGATGTGGCATTTGTGGGTATGATTTAGTGAATGTGATGGTATTGGATGGAAGGCTGGACCTGATGATCTTTTCCAGTCTTCATGGTTCTATAATTTAGAGGCCACAGTTTCCCCACTCACAACTTTAATGTGTTTACAGGAGATAAATACCACAACAGTGTTTCCACCATATTTGATTAGGGTTTTTAGAATGCTGCCTTTTTTTTTTTTGTTTGTTTAATGCAATCTAAATTCCATTTATAATTTTGAAGGATGCTATTAACTATGGCAGCCATAAAAAACCCTTTTATTTCTGTAAGGCCTGGGTAAACATTTTCGTGGTGCTCAGGAGCACAGCAGGTTTGTCTCTTTGGGGAGCATTCAAATAAGTCTCAGCACAATCTCTAATGTCACTAGACATCTCTAATGTCACTAGAAAACTTAAGTTCTGCAAACTGAATGGTTTTAAAGTTTCTCCAAGGAAGATAACAGTAAAAGTGGCTCTCATTTGAGTTGACTGCAGGCTGGAGGATACCCCAGGAACAAAATTCCAGTCTGGGGAAGCAGGAGAAGGTAAATTCACTGCTTTGTTCTTTTGGTAAATTGCCTTTTCAATCACAGTGGTTATAGGAAGAAAAGAAGCCTTTTACAAACACAGAATTTTGGAATGATTTGGGTTGGAAAGGACATCAAAAATTGTCTCATTCCAAGCCTTCCCTGGTTGCTCCAAACCCTGTCCAACCTGGAGCAGCCACAGCTTCTCTGGGCAGCCTCTGCCAGGGCCTCAGCACCCACACAGCCAAGAATTCCTTCCTAATATCTAATCTAAACCCACCTTTTTTTGGTTCAAAACCATTCTCCCTTTTCCTGTCACTACATCCCTCACCCAAAGTCCCCCTCCAGCTCTCCTGGAGCCCCTTTAGGCACTGGAAGAAGCTCTGGAGTCTCCCTGGAAGTTTCCCTTTCCCAGGCTGAACAATCCCAGATCTCTCAGTGTGTCTGCAGAGGTTTGGTTAAGACAACACAACAGCCAAAAAGGTAAAATCTGGAATATTAAAAGAAGGAGCAAGAGTCCCTTCCCTCGTGACAAACTTGAGTAGTTTGGTTTTAATTGTCTCCTGTGCAAAGATTCCATCCACCACTGCTACTCAAAAACGTGTTTGTGGGGAGATGAAAATTTAAATTCCTGTACCTATTTGTTATTTCCTGAGGGGAAAAAGATTCCAGTTGTGGATGGGGTTTTTTCACTGCCCAGAGCTTGGTGTTCATCAGCATGAAATAGGGGAAGGAGGAAGGCAAAGGGAGGCTTTCCCTGTTTATTTCAGGTTTTCACTTGGGGCTGGATGAATAACTCTGGAATGTGGGATAAAATATCAAGTTTGAGGAGCCTTTTGTTCCCATACACCCTGCAGGAAGTCACACAGTATTCCCTATTTGAAAATAAGGAGTAACAACTTGATGAAACTCCCTAAAAACACCTGTTTGCTTCTGCACACTACCAAGGAAAAGGGATTTTAGCTATGACTCCAAACAAACTGTAAGAAATAATAATTTTTCAGGAATGGAAAAGGATTTTTTCATCCAGGTTTTCATGCAAAGACTTTGTATTTGTCAGAAGTCTTCAAGTTTTAATTAAAACCAAGAAAGCCTTAGAACTGGATTTTAAAGATTTTGAAAAGAGAGAATTTTCACATTTTAAAGGTGAGCAGTTTTTATTTTTTAGCAGATTTATCCAAAAAATTACTTTGTTTTTCCAACATCTGAAGACATTCTGGGTGAAAAATGTAAAGTGTTGTGGAAGGAGGGTTTTTTGATGGAAAGCCAGGAATCATATGCAAAGAAATAGTAAAGAAGGATTGAGTTCTTTCCAAATAAGATTAATTCAGCTTTTCTTTTCTTTTTTTTTTTCCCTTTTTTAATTCTGAATCCTTTTGATATGGAGAAACCTCCAGAAATATAAACTGGATTTACATATACCCTCTTTTGTGTGTTTTCAAAAGTGAAATCTGGCTGACAAGCATTAAAAGTGACAAATTAGTAAAGAAAATAAACCAATGTTCTTTCCACCCTCTATAAATAAATCCCTGGGATGTGGTACGGAAATCTGTGAAATCATTTGCTGTAAATGTAAGTTCAAGGCAGTGAACATAAAGGAAAATTTAGATATCATCCAGCATATGCACAAAGAGAGATCTCCATGGTAAAATATCCATGCTAAGCAAAACCAGCCTGAGCTGGAATTCACCTTCAATGTGGTGGCAGCCCAACAAATGTTGAAATGCAGCAGAAATAGAAACAAAACGAAACCCTGGGACACCAGATTTTCCCAGATTCTTTTCTCTTATAGATTAATATATTAATTATGTCATGAACAGCGTGACAGCAGTGATTAGTGTTTCCATAAGGAATGTGCTCTAACAGCCAAATCACAACTCCCCATCCCAAGGGCAGGTTGGATGAAGCTTGGAGCAACCTGGAAGATTTCCCTGCCTGTGGCAGAGGGATGGAACAAGATGATCTTGAAGGTCCCTTCCAACCCAAACCATTCTATGATTTTCTCACGTATCAATTGCTAATTCCGTCAAATTTGTGGAAGAGAGTTGAGAATTCAGAGCTCCATCCCTTCCCAGGAGCACCAGGATGCACAAAACTCAAGAGCTGGTTCTTCCCTGTGTGGTACAAGTGAGGAACAGCTGATGCTGCTACTCAGGGAACTGTTCATCCAACTGGAGCGGGAATTCAGGAAGAATTTCTGCATGGAAAGGGTGGCCAAGCATTGGAAAGGGCTGCCCAGGGAGATGCTGGAGTCCCCATCCCAGAAGGTGTCCAAGGAACCACTGGATGCGGCACTCAGTGCCCTGGAGAAGGTGTGGATCGGTCAGATTGGACTTGATGATCTTGGAGGTCTTTTCCAACCTCAATGGTTCTGGGATTCTCTGAATTGGGCTCCTGATGGCCACAGCATCAAAATTCCCAAGGGCCAGCTCCAAGAAAAAAACTCGTGGATTTGGCTGAGACAGAGCCCAGAGGACAAGCAAGATCACGTGGAAAACGGCCAAAGGTTTTGTTTTTCTCATGGAAATTTTCGGTGCTGACACTTTTTTCAGATGAAACATAAAACTTCGAGGGACTTGGTAGAAGACTGAAAAATGTCAAGTGATGGTTTGGGATTGGAGTGAGGGGAAAGGAAGAGATATCTGGTTTATTCATTAAAAAAAGACAAATCCCCTGAAAGGAGACATTTCTCATGGAAATATCACTCCTTTGAAAGCAGACAAAAGCCCTTTTTTGTCTGGGATAGAGATTGAGATCAGTCTGAAACTTGGGTTGAACTGTGAATCCAAGACCTGCCTGAGCCACTGGAGGTTCACTGACTCACCTGACACCCAGGAGAAATCCCATAATTTCTGGGTAGAGCTCTGAGCAGCCTGATTTATTGGAATTAGATGATTTTTAAGGTCCCTTCCAACCCTTCTATAATTCTATAATTCCCTGTTTCTGTGTGATGTTTATCACACAAGTCTGTAGTTGAGAGGAACTGCAGTAACTCTCTTTCTCATGTGTCCAGAGTGTAGTTTACCCAGCTTTGCTGGCCAAGAACACACACAAAAAAGGACATTATCCTCTTTTCTCTTCTCACCCCAGAAAAGACCCATTTTCCAGATGGTTACAATATCATCCCTGAATTTTCTCCATGCCCCATAAGCTCTGAAAATCCAAAGCTGCCCTGGTGCATTTGTGTAGGATGAAAAGGCAGAGGAAAAGGTATTTAAAAATTACAGCAGACGTTCTGGGGGAAGGGACGTCTTGAAAGGACAAGAACCGATTCCTCTTCTCGGTCCTCATTAGGATTTGAGAAATCTCTGTGGGTTAATGAGGAGCAGACATGTTGAAATGTCTCTTATGTACACAGCAATTTAAGAGCCTCCCTTTCTGGAGAGAGTTATTATGGGATATTAATGGCCAGTGTCTCAAAATCACAATAGAAAATGAATCCTCGCATTGAAACTGTAGAGCAAGGACGAGTTTTCTGGATGGATTAAAAATGTGTTTAATACCTAAACAGGCCAAAAAGAGAAAAATTAAAGAAGAAACAATTGGAAGACAGTGAATAATTAACAATGAGCACAAACTGTCATCCTAAGAACCACCAGAGCACCTGCTTGACCAGAAACATCCTTTTCTCTAATGCATTTTCTCTAACAACATTTGCCCCTTTTTAAAGATTAGTTAATTGAACTTGGACCTTAATTTAGTTGGTTTTGACCCTTTAATTGCTTCATTTCATGTCCTGAAAGTGCAGCTTTGCTTTCTGCGAGGGTTCCCTTCGAGGTGCTGTGTTTAATACTCTGAAATGCTCTGGGCTAATCAGGATCACTGTTTTGCACCATGTTTTCAGTTCAATCAGGGCTATTTTATCTGTTCCTTAGACAGCAAAAAATCTTTACTGTGAGGGTGGTGAGACCCTGGCATAGAGTGCCCAGAGAAGCTGTGGCTGCCCCATCCCTGGAAGTGTCCAAGGCCAGGTTGGACAGGGCTTGGAGCAGCCTGGGATAGTGGGAAGTGTCCCTGCCCATGGCAGGGGGCTGGAACTAAGTGATCTTTAATGTCCATTTCAACCCAAGCTTTTCTGTGATTCTGTGATATCTGGAAAATTAGAGGTAAATAGAGGTAACTAAAAAAGTTGTCAAGTTCCCGAACAACAATTATTTTGCATCTCTCATTTTCTTAAAATCCGGCAGCTGGGGAAGCACCATTCCTTCTATATCGTCCTCAAAGATTTAAGAATAAACTCTTTCATGGTTTGGGGTTCTTTTTTTTTCAACAGTGAAAAAAAAATATCCAGGGACTATAATTCCTTGTGCACAGAGTTTATTCCAAAGAACAATTTAACGTGAATTCCTCAGTTTGGATGCTCCTCTGTTCATATCCTTCAGTTCCACTTTGGATTCTGCTGGGGGATATCTGTGCCAACATTCTTTGCACCAGGGCAATTTCCTGCTCTGGGAATTCCTTGGAATGGCTTAGAACGGTGTAACATTACAAAACCCATTGCTCTCATCCCACAAAATGAGAGGGACACCTGCAAGCAGGTGGGATTCCCTGTTTACTGCAGCATTTATTAGCTGGCACTGTTCACAGGCTCTCTGTATTTAATTCAGCATGTTCTGCTTCTACTCACTGGCATAAAATAAAGGTCATAAAGCATCAAGGCTCCAAGAGAAATAGAGAACTTCATTTTCTGCAAAAAGTCACCCTCATATGTGGATTTTTGGGTGCACTGGGTACTGTGAAAACATCAAAATGGTGTAGAGTTGGAAAACCAAGATATTTTGGGGTGCAACAGTTGTCATGGTCATGTTTGAAGTTGCTGAGCAGGCAGCCAGAAGTGTCACTCAGTGACAGCACCCCAGCAGTGCCAATGAAACACAAAGAAGAGGAAACAGAATTGGGATCGCTGAAAACAGAGCTCTCCTGCCATAAATACCAGATTTATTTTCTTTGTAGGGAGGACAGAGCAAGGCTCTGAAGATGCCATCCCTCTTGATCTTCTGTGCAAAGCAAGAGGGAGGATATTTTTGTTTTGTTTGATGTTTACTTTGAGCAAAAATAAACTGGAATAAGAACTTTGCTGCTTATTCTGACTGGGCATGGTTAGAGAGATACAGAAAGATGAGAGCACAAAAATCAGCTCCTTCTTTGGGCATCTTCAATCCTGTTATCTGTCATGGGGATTGTTCTTGGAAATGGTTTTGGTTGTCAAAATAAAATGATTTGGCTTTAAAAAGAAGCCCCCATTGAAACCAATTTCCACAGAACACGGCAGGTGAGGCCCAGGCTCAGGTTGCCCAGAGAAGCTGTGAATATCCCATCCCTGGAAGTGCCCAAGGTCAAGGCGGATGTGGTGTGGAGCAACCTGAATGCTGGAGAAGGTGATGAAAGACATCCCAGCCCACAGCAGAGTTTTGCAACATGATGATCTTTAAAGTCCCTTCCAACCTAAATAAATTCTCTGTTTTTAGCACTTCTCAAGGCTCTTTTTTCAATCCTCACAGCCCTGACAGAAGCTCTGACTTCTGCTTGTTTACCAAGGTTTTTTTGAAGATGAAATACTGAGGATTCAGAGGAGGCTTCTCCAAGCCAACAGATTCTCCAAGTGGCAGATCCCCAAAATAAAGACACACAGCTCAGTGACCTCCAGGCTGTTGGGCTCAACTGATCTTGGAGGGTTTGGTCTTGGAGTCCCTTACCCAGCTGCTTTTTAGAGGTTTCCATTTCTGCTGCTTAAAACGTGTGAGAAACGGAGAAGCAAAATAAGTATTGAGAATCAGAAATCAGCAAAAATAGTTTTTAGAACTTGCCAGAGCTTTTAAAAATCTCAGAGTGTGGGAAGATGAGAGGAAGGAAGGAAGGAAGGAAGGAAGGAAGGAAGGAAGGAAGGAAGGAAGGAAGGAAGGAAGGAAGGAAGGAAGGAAGGAAGGAAGGAAGGAAGGAAGGAAGGAAGGAAGGAAGGAAGGAAGGAAGGAAGGAAGGAAGGAAGGAAGGAAGGAAGGAAGGAAGGAAGGAAGGAAGGAAGGAAGGAAGGAAGGAGTCTAAGTCTGCCTCTGAAATACTGCAGGAACGAAAGCAATTTCTCAGTGAATCATTATTTTTGTGTGAGACCAAAGGGCAGATTTCACCTCCTGGCGTCTCACAGGGGCTGGAGCATGGAACAGATGAGCCTCTACTGCAACATAAAAGAAACTAAAATAGAAAGCAAAGCTCACAAAATCTACCAATTAAGAGTGAACACAAATGTACCAAGTTATTCAAATGGTGGGGTTCCATGGGGATATTTATATAAATAAACTCACACTTTTTTCCTTGAACAAACAGGTTTAATGGAACCCTGGGGCTCTAATGAGAAGATTTTTCATGTCCCTTCCTACCCAAACTGTTCTGTGATTCCACGAACTTTCAGGATCTCTATCCACACTATCCCTGAAGGTTTTTCCATCTATCCCTCAGTCTCCCCCACTCCCTAATTCTAAGAATTATTACTGGGAAACAAAAATTATCCTGCCACTTATTAAAAACCTTAACAGCTCCTGTTTTGCCCCTTGGCCCACAGGTATAAAGAACAGTCTTGACACATTTGGTTTAAATAGGAATAAACAGATATCACTCACCCTGATGATACCTCAGAGCATGAGACTGGTCCAGCTGAGCAGGAACTGGTGACAAGATGTCTGGAAGGGTTTGGAGAGGCCCTTCAGTGCCAATGTGATGGGTCCTGGAGTCAGGAAGTGGATTTTCCCAAATTTTTAATTAAAGTGAGCACAAAAAGTCCTCGTTGAGTTCTCTTTGTTTCTCTAAAGGTTTGCATGGCTGAACTCCAGCTCGATGAATGTGTTGTTTAAATAAAGGTCTTTGGATCTGCTGGAGAAAATGAGAAGAAAACCAAATTGGATTTGAAAACAAAGATGTCTTTTGATCATTTTCTTATAAAACAGATCCATTTCTTCCATCATTATTCCGGCAGCTTCCAGTTATTTGCTGGATTGCAACAAAACTGAATTTTTTGCATCCCTAGGAAAAAACCTCTTTCCTCCTATATTTCATGAGGCTTTGTCAAACATTTGCTGTGAGTTTCCTCATTTCTGCTGATTCTTGACTTTCCCACCTGGCCAGGTCCCCCCTGTTTTGTCTCTGTCTCCAATGCACAGTTGGAAGTGGAAAGTTCCCTTGTCAGAGCATTCAGCAGAAAATTACTCAAACAAATTGCTTTTTCCCAACTTCTCTGCCCAAAACTTCCTAAGAAACATAAACACCGTGAAAAAAAGAACACAAGAATTGCACATTCACACCGGGGAAGCGTAACCTCTTTTAAAAAAACTCAAATTATTTTTTCCAGTACCATTTTTGCTGTTGTTTTTGTAGTGTTACTGCAGTGGCTTTTTGGGTTTTAGACACCTAAATATGAGTGTAACTTTTAACCATCCGTTTACTGATTTGTATTTTGGCTGATGCCCTGTCAAGCAGAATTTTGGGCCATTCCTCTTCTCCACTGATGGGTTTCTTTCATGTTTTTGCAGAATACCTCATGTGTGACACACCACAGGTTGGACAACACTGATTTTCCAAACATACAGACTTTCAAACTATAATTACATTCATAACCTGTGCATTGCTCTCAATATAAGTTATGCTTCTACCAGGGCTTCCAAAAAGAGACCAGAGACTTTTATTTATCTCGGGATAAAGATTTTCTGTCAAAGCAAATATGATTTTAGTCATGCATTGAATAGAACAGCATTAGTGGGCAGAGGTTTTCTCTTCTATCCTTTGCCTGGCAGCATGTAAAATAATATTTGTTCTCTTTATTTTAAGAGGAAAATGATCTTATTCACCTTTTTGTAAGTTAATAAAGAAAGTAAAACAATGGTACCCTGAGTATTTGAATTAATGAAGTTTATTTCCCTTCAGACTTGTGTCTTGTTAATTTTGAATCTCATGGAAATATAACCCTCTAGAACCTTTGAGATCTCTGATCTTTTGCCAGATGGGTTTTGATTCAGATGAATTCAAAAAACTGCAAGGAAAACACAAAGAAAAGGCAACAGCCACACACACGGGACAACCAAGTCATCCCATCTAAATCCAGCTCAAAAATACTTTGGGATGGATCAGATCCTCAGCAATGGGCTGGAAGAACATCCTTGGGGCAGGCATTGAGCAAAAACCACCTCCTGCTCTGTCTGCCTGCCCCCACCAGGATCTCTGGGCTGTGGTTTTCAGTCCTTGAGGGGAGAATGTGGGAATACGAGACTGGAGGGAGTTGGGTCCAGATCCAAACACCTCTATCCTGATGTCCTCATCCATGTGCCAGCTGGAGACCTGTCAGCACAATCAGCAATGACTTCAGAATTCACAGGATCACCAAATCGTGGAATATCCTGAGTTGGAAGGGGCCCAGAAGGAATATTGAGTCCAGCTCTTGGTCCTGCACAGGAGAACTCCAAGAATAACCACATTCCTGAGAACATTGTCCAAGATTTACATGGGGCTGTCCAAGATCCTTGTGAAAAGGGCCTCTCCAGTGGGCCATTCCACCCTTTAAGATCCAGTTCTTCCAGCCCTTGGTGCCAACAATCCATCCGAATGGTTCTGGTTTGGAACGTTTCACATTTTAGCTGTGGTAGGATTCGGACCCAGAGCAAAATCCCATTTCAGTTAAGGGCTGAAGGAACAGGTTATTCCTGCTCAGAGCAGGTTACAAACAGCGTGAAGAGGCTCAGACAAGCATACAGTCCAAACCCAGGGGTCTTAGCACACCATCAGTTCCAGTTTCCCACAGCCATTGCATGCAATGACCATTAAGTTCCCTCACTGAAATTCAAAAAACTGAATGTGTGTTCCAAAACTATTTCCAAGACCAGTTGCTCCATCAGCTTCCCAAGGAACTCCCTGTCCCGAGTTCCCTTTCTGTCCTTCTTGAAGACAGGAGTGGCATTTGCCTCTTTTTGCTCCTGGGGACTTCCCTGGTCACCATGACCTTTCTAAGATAAGTGAGGGTGACTTTGCAATGACATCAGATCCTGTGGGTCCATCCTGTCCTCATCCAGGCATTCCTTAAGTCTATTTTGTCTTAGCTTTCCTGACTGAATTCTCTTTCCCTGAGGATAAATCTTCCTTGCTCTGGTCCAGGAAACTGGGATTCCTGAGGGCTGATTTTACCAGCAAAGGCTTAAATGAAGAGTACTTGGGAAATTTCCATGTTCTTTTCCACCAGAATTCCCACCCTGCCAAGCAGCAGCCCCACATTTTCCTCACTCTCCCTTCTGCTGCAGATATTCCTGCAGAAAACTTGCTGCCCTTCATGTCCCTCACCAGATTTAATTCCAGATGGGCTTTGATTCCCCCCTCCAGTCGTATCCATCAACTCTTTTATTGTTTGTTTTTTCTGCAGAGGGAATTACATGGAGATTTCCAACACAGGGAATACAATCCCAGCTCCAGAGCCCACATTTGTTGGTCTCAAATCTCAAATCTCACCAGGATTTTTGCAGATTTGCCAGCTTACATCACATATGGAATCTTTTTCCATGGGAAAACATGGAAATGTTTTGTCCAAATAAAGCCAGGGAAACCTCACTGCATGGGATTTGGAGGCAGACTTGGTTTTGATGTATCCCACAAAGAGGTCACGGAAAAAAAGGAAAGACAGAGGATAAGGGCTGGAATTGATTTTTCACTATGGGATGGAATGACAGCAGTGGTTTCTTCTGTGTGAATGTTTATGTAAAGACCTGCTGGGGTTTCTGCCAGCTCATATGGAACAAGAAAAAGCCTGTGCCACCCTACATCCCAAAAATGGGGGTCTCAGGAAGAGGAAAGGCTGGGAAGTGGAAGGGGCAGGATATTTCCCTTTGGTTTTCTTTTTAAATGTCTTGTTGAGAAGAAGCTCTGATTCACATTTTCTCACGGGGGAAGATTTCTGTATCAGGAGCGCAAGGTTCAGTCAGAGTCTCAGGCTCTGTCAGGGGCTTCTCAGAATCCACCTGATGGGTCACCCCTGGAAATCACATTCCCTTCAGCAGTGACATCACTTGCCTTCTTCTGTTCTCTGTAATAATCTTCATTTCCGAATCAGTGACCTTTTATCTTTCCAAAATTCAGCTCCCCAACAACACGAAGAGGCAAAAGGGTCTTTCCTTTGCCTCTCCCACAGGCTGTAAATTTTCTGTTTTCGTGGGATATCACTGCCCAATATAACTTTTATCAGGGACCATTAACACCTGAGGTTTGGCAAAAATCACTGAATTTAAGATTTTTCAGCACTGACTTTATGTTACTTTTTTTTTTTCTTATATTGTATTTCTCCTGGTTATCTTCAGCTTCTCATTGGATCCTGGAGACAGGAAGCTGTTCCCAGAACACCCAGGATAACAAATCTTCTGTTTTAAAGTATCCAGACCATGGATAACATGTTTGATAACAGGTTTAAAGCCATAACACCAATGACACACGGTACATATATAAAATTCCACTGCACACATCCAGGCACTTTTAACTCAGAGAGAATTCCCACAGGAGAACTCAGTTTCTCCTGCTCTGATTTATTCTGCTGCCTTATTCCTTTCCATCTCCATTCATCAAGGCTTGAATGGAATAACAGCCTTAATAGATGCTAATTAGCAATATAAACCATCCTCTATGCAGTAACAGCAAAAACCAGACTGAAAAAAGCCCTGTCAAAATAATGGTTGGGCCCGATGATTGAAAAGGGGAAAATGCAGTTGGATTCTTAATACTGGAGTGCAAATGAGAAAGAAAAGAGAAATTATTGCTTTCCCCATGTAAATTATAAGCAATTAAGAAGGGTGTTTAATAAACCTTGGGACTGGAAGTCCTTTGGCTTTCCTGTATCATCTCCTCCCTGTGTTTCAGGGTGCTGCAGGAGCTGAAGCACAATTTTTGTGTGTTTATTGTCAGCTCTGGTTTGATTTTGTGCTCAGGCAGGGAAGAACCAGCACAGATTTCCTGCTGGAAAGAGCAGACACATTCTGGATTGAGCTCAGGGCTTTCCTTTCACTGAGTGCAGGTGTTTTGCTTTTGCTTGGAGGATTGGTATGTGCTAATTGGGCAAAGAACAGTAATTAGTCAGGGTGTGTGGGAGGTGATTTGTCTGGATACCACCACAGAGCCTCCCATAAGGCTCTGAGGCTGGAGCAGCCCTTGTGAACTCCCCATAATTGCCTGGCTCACTGCAAACAGATGAAATTTGGGGTGCCTAACTCCCCCTCCCCAAATCCTTCCTGCTCAAACATGGAACTATTGTGGTCCGTCTGGAAAACAGGCAATTTCCAGGGAAAAAGGAAGATCGCTTCTGGCCAGGCTATGGGATTACATCAGATCACAGGATGGGGTTGCAACAGCAGTGAAATTATGAACAATAATGAAATTATTTCATCCATGTGTTTCCCAGGTTGTGCAGAGAAAACCGTTCCACCACACATGAACTTTACTAGATTTTTTCATATATTTTACACAGTCAAAACCCACAGAAATTCATTGGCTGAGTGTTTATTGGTCCCAAGTAACACAAGTTCTTGGTATTTGGGTTCCTATTGGATAGGGATTTCTTTGCCTCTGATGTTAATCACGTTCTCATTCTCTGTTCTTTTATCTCTCTTTTCCCAGGCCAGGTGTCTTGGACCATGCCAGAGGTGATGGCTGGAATTGATGTCCATTAATGGTCATTAATGATCATTAATGGTCTTTTCCTTTTGTGTATTTTCTGTGTTACTCCCAGCCTGCTGAGATGTTGAGCTCATCAGACCTTCCCTGGTAAAACAGCCTTTTGCAAAGAAACTTCAATTCCCTTCCCGTGGGGCAAAGGTGAACAAAAAACCCTGGCTAAAGTTCTATAAAAATTTTTGGACTTGGTATCATTGCAAACAGCAGGACCCGAGGGAATGGTCTGGAGTTGTGCTGGGGAGGTTTGGGTTGGAAATTAGGAGGAGTTTTTCACTCAGAGCTGGTTGGACACTGGAACAGCTCCCCAGGGAATGGTCACAGCCCCGAGGCTGCTCAAGAAGTGTTTGGAGAAGGTTCTCAGGCAGGGGTGGAGTTGTGGGGATGTCCAGGACCGGGAGCTGGACTCGATGATCCTTGTGGATCCCTCCCAGGTCAGGATACTCACCGCGGGAAAGACATTGTCAAGTATTATCCCAATGCCCAATGTCTGAAAGCTGAACATGTTCTTGCCACGTTCTCCTGAGTCATTTTAGAGAAAACCAGGCCATTAACTGAACCTCACTTGTCACCAAGCTGTCCTGAAGTCCCCTGGCCAAGAGCAGAATATTTGGATGTCAATCAAAATGCTGGCCATATTGCAAAGATCAGCAGCTGAGATTATTCTGACTTCTGGAAAACCACAAAATCCCAATGAATTAGAATGTTAAAGCTCATCAGAAAAGGAGCAACTTTTTCCAAGCTGGTGTCCACTTAAAAAGTTTTTAGAACAAGCAAATTCCATGTTCCCGTCTCTCTGTTTATCCACCTACCTGCCTATTTATGCAGGTAATTTTCCTCAAGGGCTTCAGAGTTCCTTCTGGGTTGCATAATTTTGTGGGGAGGATCTTACACCTCATATGATCAGGAAAAAAATCTCTCCTCCACCTTCCAGCTTCTGCAAGCCAGATCTGAGGAGTAGGGTATTCATTTCCTATAAAACTCAGTGTGAAAAGCACTGGTTCCCTATATATATGTGTGTGTGTGTATATATATATATATATATATATAAATAAATACATTAAATATAAATAAATATATGTAATATATATAATATATAGAAATATAGATATGTGTGTCTGTGTATATGAACATACACACACGTGTATATATAAATATATATAAAGTCTGGAAGGCACTAGAGGAATTTTTGGGGAGATTTCTTTCTCCTGAAGTGGATGCTTTCCTGGAGAATTCAACCAATTTTCTTCTCTACCATCAAATTCCTGGGTTTCTCCTTCATAGTGTCTCTAAATTGGATTCAGTGTGTCCAGAGGAGATTTTCGTGTCTTCCTGCCATTCCAAGAACCCAGGAATCAGAGTAAATTCCAACCAAAAGTCTTTTATTATGTAACGGTGTTTATTAAAAATTAGTCTACAGATGGTGTTTCTTTTCAAGTCCATCACTGAAAGCCAGAATTATTTTTTCTATTGTTTCTGTTTACAAACAACAACAATAACAACAAAAGATGATTAATTATCATCAGTTATTCTGTAAAACCCCAGATATTTCTGGAAAGATGGAGTTTTACTACAAATGTTACATAATAGGAATGTCTACAGAAGAATGCATTAAATTTCAAGCAGTTCAGGCTGTGTTTTCTTTCGCTTCCCACTGCTCCTAATAACACTCTTTGTTCCTCTCTAAGCCAATCTTTCTCATTCTTTGTTGGTTTTACATTCTGCAAATGCCTGTGGACAGTTCTGGTCCCCTTAGTCAGGGGTTGGACAAATTGCACACATTGTTTCCCTTTAATCTCATCTCTCTCCTGACTCCTGAAACACTCAGAGTTGTTCTCCACCATCCTCAGCAGTTCACCAACACTTTCTTGATATTTTGATGTGCTGAACCAGCACCATTCCACAGTGGGAGTCAGATGGTCCCAAAACACTCAATCCTTTCTGTTCAGCAGAAATTTTGGGGGAAGCACCTCATTGCTGATTGCACCAGAACATCTGATTTTCAGAAAGCTCTTGCACTCGGATATTCTAATTAGAGGCAAGGCTTGGCCTCTTCTCCCACACAGTTGATGACAGGACAAGGGGAGATGGCCTCAAGTTGCACCAGGGGAGGTTCAGGTTGAATATCAGGAAAAAAAATATTCACTGGAGGAGTGATCAAACATCAAAACAGACTGCCCAGGGCAGTGGTGAAGTCACCAACTCTGACCATGACATAAAAACCTTCATGGTTTTAAATTCTCAGTTGGACTTGGGCCCTTGCAGCAGCCAAGTCTTCCTCCCACAATGTCTGCCTCAAAAGAAGACTTTATTTTTTTAACTTAAAACTTGAAGTTCATCACTTCCCTGACATCAGCTCTGCACTTTTTTTCCCCTTCTCTGTGGCAGAAAAGGTCCTTTGGTAATGATATTTAAAGGAAGGTATACACCTGACACTGCAGAAAATGCTGCTGCGTTGTTCTTATTAAGAGAGCAAAGTTGTGATGATTCATTTGGTCCAATTTCTTTGCCTTTCAAGACAAACCAGTTTTCCTGCTCTTTTTGTGCACCTTTGTTTGCTGGACTCCCCTCTTTGCCTGGGAGGCACACAGGAATCTCAAGGATTTGCTGCTGGTATTGAAAATGAATGATGGAAGAAATCCAGGATTTGGGATTTGATTGCAATGGCAATGAGCTATGACCAAAAAATTCTTGTGGAAGTAAGAGTGGAGCAGTTACTGCTGAGAGCTCCTGCTCTGACAGATGAGGATATTTCCACTACCAGCAGTACCCAAACACTGCAGGGCTGGATAAAACACTCTCAATAAAAGACATCATCTCAAGGAATTTGCAGCATAAAAGTTATGAAGCCTCACATGCATTAGGGAAAAAATGGTGCAGTAAAATGATTGTTTTGGTTTAACTGCTGCAGCTGCTGCTTTTTTTTTTTTTTCCTCCTTGTTGCCTTGTTTAGGTTTGAAGAGGATTTCTGAGTTTGAGAACCACAGAATAGATGGGTCTGGCAAAGACCTCCAAGATCATCACAACCAGTCTTTGTCTGAATGCCACCATGGCCACTGGATCGTGTCACAAAGAGCCACATTTATTCATTTTTTTGAACTTAGCCCATTTATCCAGCCTGTCCAGGTCCCTCTGTAGAGCCTTCCATGCCACAGGCAGATGGATTTCAATCCCAACACTGGCACGGTGCCCCTTGGCTCACCCAGAGAGCCTGGTTTTTTCCCCTTCTCCTTCAAACCTCGTTTTAAACCCTCAATCAGCCCCAAAATTCATGGCTCAGAACCCTTTTCCCCTTTGATACAGGTGAGACCCACCTGTCACCAGCAGCCCCAGTGCCCATAAAACACAGGAAAAGCCAAAATTCCACCTGAGCTGGGTTGATCCTGTGGAAAAATAAAACTCCAGCTGAGCCAGGTGTTGATTAGTGTGAGGGGCACTCTTCAACCTCATCACTGCCAACCAATGAATAACCAATAAGTGGGTGTTAATCCCGGGGTTGGACCAGACCAGGGATATTCCCGGGAATATCTCCTGCACAGGGAGCCAGCGGAATTCCCCTGTGGGATGGCGCTGGGCAGCAAAGAAGTTGTCAGGAGTGGGATTCGAACCCACGCCTCCAGGGGAGACTGCGACCTGAACGCAGCGCCTTAGACCGCTCGGCCATCCTGACCCCTGTGCACTGTCCCCTTGCATCCTGAAATTCCTGGGAAATCATTTTCCATCAAATGTGCCCTTTTAGTGTGTGGAGCATTTCCTTGGGCATCCAGGATTTTCCTCTGGCAAGCAGAGAAGAGCCCGAGCTCCAGAACCGACAGGAGAGTGCAGCCAGGTAGGGCTCGGTGTCTTAATCCGGGTAAAAAGGGATAGGAGAAGAGGAAATGGCCTAAAATTGCACCAGGAATGGTTCAGATGGGATATCAGGACAAATTTCTTTAGTGATAGGGTGGTCAGGCGAGGGAATGGGCTGTCCAGGGAGGAGCTGGAGTCACCAGTCCCTGGAATGTTCAGAGGTGTGTGGATGTGGCTCAGGGATATGGTGTGGCAGTGGACACAGTGCTGCATTAGTGATGGGCCTCGGTGATCTCAGAGGTCTTTTCCAAGTTTAATAATTCTATGAAAAGGCTCAGAGTTCTCTCTATCCTCACTTACAACTAAATTAACAATTAGTTAAGAGGTTAACAATTAGCTTAGGGTGGGCCTAACCAGTACAAACACCAAAAACCAGCTTAATGAAGGAGGTGAAACCCCCAAAGAATCCCAAGAATCAGAATAAAAAAGGAGATACAATAATTTCTGGCATCCTCCCTTACCTCTGCCAACTCCTTTTTTTTTTTTTTTTTTTTTTTTTTTTTTTCCTTCCCTGCAGAGTGCTGGAATTTGTCCAGCAGACTTAAATGAATTGACAGTGGCATATGCATGAGCTGATGGCTGCGTACAGCAAAGAGGTTTTCCCCTCTTGCAAAGCTCAGTGCAACTCCCCAGAGAGGATCTGAGTAAGGTCATCTCTTCCCTTTCAAGGTGGAAACAGCAGGACTTTGCAGTGTCCAGAAACAGAGTTGAAGAAATTCAGTTTGAATTGAAAAGAGGAGATTTTTTTCTTCCAAGAGAAAGAGAAATTGAGGTAAGCGACAAATCTTCCAAAATGAGCAGGAGTGGGTCACAAAATAGATCTGAGAAAGAGAAAGCCATGAAAAATAGATTTCACCCTTTATGCAACAGATGCTGGGGGGTTGGAACTGGATCTTTAAGGCTTCCTTCAACCCAAACCAGTCTGGATTCTGTGATATTTTAAGGAGGTTCTGTGGTAACAATCCACAGCCCTGGACTGTGGTGAGGGTCTTCATGAGGGTCTTTACAGGAAGAGAGAGTTGATATTTACCGAGGCAGAGGGGGAGAGGGGTCAGAGCATTCAAGGTCCCTTCCAGCTCAAACCATCATATGATTCTATAATTCTCTATAAACCCCCATTTTAGAGGATTTTACATGGAACTCTTATAACTGTATCATTACAGATGAAAACTTCAGCGTTCCTTTTAACTTTATCCTGCTGAAGATTTTCCTGAGCTTGTAAGGGAAAGAGTTGCAGGATGTCCGTAATTATCAGCTGCCTCTGCCCACATTCCTGGCTGGTGGGAACACGGGAGATTTTGACACCACAAATTCGCAGCCTCCGTGCTCTGGATGGATGCAAAGCCCTGTGTCACCACTGCCTGTCACAGGGGTGTGACCTTAATGACAATGACCCTTTGCCCTGGGAGGCATCACTGGCGCAGAAGGGAATCAAACTCCTGGGAGCTGAGCATCAACCTGCCACCAAAGCAGTGTGTCTTTTATAAATTTAAAGGCAGCAGAAAGGGAGAAAAAGGGCAGGAGGGCAAGTCAGGGGCTTCTGTGTTGGCCTGAAGGACATCCTGGTCAGCCCCTGTTCCTCGAGATCCTTCGGGCCTGGTGGCATCTGGATGTGGGTGGCCATGGGTGAGTAAGGAAGGTGTTTTGGAGAGCTCCAGCTGGTGAGGAACGAGCTGTGCCAGGCTCAGAGTGGGAAACACAATGCCAAGGTGTTTCCATTGGGGAAACATTCTGCATTTGGATTGCTTTGTATGAGAATAAACAGAAGGCACGAAGGAAGCTGCCAACTCCCCACCAACACCGCGTCCTTTTAAGGCTTTTATTATTTTTTTTTTTTAAACAGCTTCACAGGCTCCCAGGCAGGATCGTGTAGCAGTTTTGAAATCAATGAGGCATTTGCCATTTCCCTCTCACCTCGCCTGCCTTTGGATTGGCACAGCTCCACAGCTCAGTTTTTATGCCTGTGGATCTCTCTTGCTCCATCCTTAAAACAAAAGATGCTTTGGCTCAGTCTGGCTTGGGGAAGGAGAAGGGGCAGGAAAGTCTCATTTGCTCATCTTGGCAGATGAGTCATGGGCTCAGAGGGAGATTTTGGAGGATTGGAGCAGCCACCACCTGCTAAGAAAAAGGGCAGAGCCTCACTCCAAGACCAGGCACTTTGAGGAGAGTTCCTTCACCAGATGTCACTCATCCAGGGGGCCATATCCAGGATTTTATGTCCCCACCCCATATCCAGCAAATGGGATCTTTAAGCAGAAGAGGCCATAGCTCTCGTTTCCCACATGAAAAGGAATTCTTGATGGGATTGTCTGATACTTTGTCCAATTCCATCTTCATGAATTCATAGAATGGTCTGGTTCAGAAGGGACCTTCAAGACTATCTGGTTCCACCCCCTGCCATGGGCAGGGACACCTTCCGCTGGACCAGGTTGCTCAGAACCCCTTCCAGCCTGGCCTTGGACACTTCCAGGGATGGGGCTTGAAACCCTTCAGGGCTGGGGACTCCACCACATCCCCGGTCAGGTTGTTCTGGTGTTTGACTTTTCCCGCTGTAAAAAAAAAAAAAAAAAAAAAAAAAAAAAAAAAAAAAAAAAAAATTTCTTATCTTGAGATGGAACCTTTTTGATGTGTCCAGACTGGGTGCAGGCTTCCACGGCTTGGCAGAGATTTGTGACTCTAATCAATGCTTATTAAGGGAAACTCTTTATTTCAGAAATCTTTTATTTTTCATTTATTACTTCAGGCTGGGTGGAGAAAGGATGTTAATTTTATTAATTTTCTAAGCTGTGGAGGGCTTTAAGTGCTCATCAAAAAGTGCAATTAAATCACAACCACTTGCTTAAAAGTATCCAGAATCTTACATGCACAGAAGAAAGGGAGAGGCTGCTTGGGTGCAGTTTGGGGTGTTGGACGGGGTTTTAAATCACAGCCTGTGCAAACCAAGCTGTGGAGAAGTTTCTTTTTGCAATTAAAAAAAAAGAAAAAAAGAAAAAACCTAGTTTTGTACATGGGTTTAACTGAGCCTGAAGTGCCAGACGCATCTGTATACAGTTCTGTCCATCCAAACGTGACCAGGGCTCTGGGATGTCACTGCCAGGCACTCGGAGAGGAGTGGGGACAGCAGCGGCTCTTTGTGTCTGTCCATGAGCATTGCTGCCCTCTCCTGGCTCCAAAGCACACAAAACCAGGGAAAATCGGCTCGGGAAGGATGGGGACGGCAGCAGGGAGCGCAGGGATGGATGCAGGACAGGTCGGACCTGCAGAGATTGACGCTGATTTTGGGGAAAATGGGCTCATCCACGCTGCTGGCAGATGTCACCCGCAATAATCCCAGCCACCAGCGTCCTGCTGACCGACTCAGTCTTCTTGGTGGTTTTGTCATTCTGCAGGGATCAGAGAGTCATGGAATGGTTTGGGTTGGAATGACCTTAAAGATCATCTCATTTCACCCCCTTGCCATGTGCAGGGACACCTTCCACTATCCCAGGCTGCTCCAAGCCCCATCCAAGGTGGCCTTGGACACTTTCAGGGATGGGGCAGCCACAGCTTCTCTGGACAAGGCAAGGCAAGACCTCTCTCCAAAGCTACTTTCAGACAGGCGAACAGGGGTCTCAAGTGTTTCCCCATGAAGCTCAGACCTTCTTTGACCTTCCACATATTTGCTCAAGGTTTTTCTCACCTGTCAAGCAATGGGGCTTTGCTGTGACTTCCCCAGAACCCAGCAAGGGACTTGGAGCCTTTCTTCTGCCAACTGCCTGCCCTAGAACAGGTGTCTCTTCTCAGAGAATCACAGCATGGGTCAGGGTGGAAGTGACCACAGTGGGGTCATCTTGTCCCATCTCCCTGCTCCAGCATGGCCATCCCAGAGCACATGGCACAGGATTGTGTCCAGATGCTTCTGGAATGTGTCCAGTGAGGGAGACTCCACAGCCTCATGGACAATCTGTTCAGGGCTTGGTCACTGCACAGGACAGAAGTTTTTTCTCATGTTCAGGTGGAGCGTCCCGGGCATCATTTTCTGCCTGTTCTTCTCCTGTTGCTGGGCCCCACGGAGCAGAGCCTGGTCCATGCTCTGACCCGTCCTTGCAGATATTGCTGGACATTGATGAGATTCCCTCTCAGTCACTTTGTTTGAGACTGAACACGTTCAACTCTCTCAGCCTGACCTCGTAACAAAAATGTTCAAGTCCTTTCATCATCTTTGTTGCCATCTTCTGTTCTTCTCTCTTCACTTTCTTTGCTGCTGAATCTCTACAGCTGCAGGCCCAGCTCTAGAAGACCAAATTAAAGAGCTGGCACGTGTTCTTAATCCCAGAATCAAAGTGTTTTAAAAGGTCCATATGGACAAAGTCTCACCCTCAAAGCAGGGATTCACATCCCCGGCACCTCCTGGGACTTGTCTGGCCTGATCAAACTTACAAACTAGGCCAGAACACCAACAAGGAGAGGTTGGCAGGAAAAAAAGACCTTTGCAAAACATCCTGAGAGTTTAGCTTCCAGTGATGGAAACGTGGAAGTCTTATTTGGGTCTGACAAGCTGTTGGCTCAGAAAAATCCTACATTTGCTGAACTGTTAACACGAGCGTCTGGAAAGATGTGCTCGGGTTTCTAACTCACGTGGCCCCTTCACATGGAGCTTCAGGAAGAAAGAGGAGCATCCCAACATTTTCCATGGGAACAAGGTTACCTGGAGCACTGCTGTGTGTGAGGGAGAGGGAGAAAAATGTCCTGTTGTGGTGACAAGGTGTCCCTCAACAATCTGTCCCTGAATTTAGTGGGGTGATGTCTAAATATTCACAAAACTGGCTTAGAAAATGTTACCTCTGTCGGAGGCAACTTGATTAATTCCATCTTGGAAACCTCTCAGCTGAAATCCTCTCGCTCTCTTTTCCTTCACAGGGAAAGAAATAAAACATTGGGAAATAAGCAACCACTTCCATTGACCATCACTTTTTCTCCGGTCAAGAAACGAATGAAAAATATCTCCCCTACCCCTACCTGAACCCTGCTGGCTGCAGGCCAGTCCTAAGAGAAGAGAGTTCTTTAAAACAGAAGAGATGAATGGTAACTAATCACATGAACAGTGAAAGAAAAATGAAAGGAAAGCTCTGAAAAATGAAAAGAAATTTCTTTAAAAAATTACGAAAGCTTCCAAAAATTCCAAAGTTAAGGAATGCTTAGAGATGCTGAAGACCTTTGTATACGAAGCTGTGCAGAGCCTGCACCTCTGGATGAGTCACATCTCCAGCCAATAAACTTCATATTTCTCCTTTCCAAGGAAGGTACCTCCACCAATCCCAAACATCTTCCAGCACAACTGCTCCTTCCAGCAGCTCGGAAACAAAGAGAGGAAATCTATTCCTGCAGCGGACAGGAAGACTTGGACGAGCTGCAGAGCTGCCCAAGCCTAACTGTGGGTCAGCTGAAGCCAAACCCTTCTCCCTTCTGGGTTTTCTCCTGTACTCACCAACCCCCAGCAAATGCCAGGAGCTGCTGTTCCTGGCGGTGCAGCCAACAGTCGTGATTCCTCGGAGCTGAAAATAGGATAGTGCTGGCGGCAGCTGATGCTTTTGCTCACAGTTCCCAGCTGAGTAGGCTACCTCCAGAAAAGCAGATGGCCAGGGAGGAACTCCAGCAATTTGCTGCAAAGCAGCTCAAAGTCCCCCTTCTCCCACAGCTCTGAGAGCTCAGCATTTCATGACACCTAGTGGGCAAGGCAGGCACAGTGACTGGTGTGGAGAGAAAGCCTCGGAAATAAAACCCAACGAATAAACCACAACAAACCCAGCAAACCCGGAGAAACGCAGGTCTGGAATTAAATAGGAGAATAAAGAGAGATGGTTTCCTCCCTTGAAAGAGTTACAACCTCAGCAGTAACTCCAGGGGGAGACAGGGAAGAAAAACAGAATTATGGAGAGGGCAAGGGATTTGAGAGAGATCAAACATCGGGGTAGCTCAATAAAGGCAATTATATTCAACCCCAGCCCTCCTCAGCCTCAGCCTGTCCTGTCTCCTGGCTGGAAGGAAAACTGAGCTCTCTGAACAGGGACATCACCCAGAAAGTGCCAAAGAAAAGAGAAAATTTCCTGAGTGGAACTTGTGGACCTATATCACAAAATTAGAGGGAGAAAGCAGGAGTGTTATCTCACAGGTAAAGTGTGACAGTGGGACACATCACCCAAGTGTGGGATGTGGAATCCTCATGGCAGGGAAGATATTGAGGGGCAGGAGCGTGTCCAGAGAAGGGAATGGAGCTGGGGAAGGGTCTGGAGAACCAGGAGTGGCTGAAGGAGCTGGGAAAGGTGCTCAGCCTGAAGAAAAGGAGGCTCAGGAGGGACCTTCTGGCTCTGCACAACTCCCTGACAGGAGAGGGCAGACAGGTGAGTGTTGGTCTCTTCTCCTGGGTGGCGAGTGACAAGACGAGGTGAAATGGCCTCAAGTTCCATCAGGAGTGGTTCAGACTGGACACCAGGAACAAATTCTTCACTGAAAGGCTGGTCCAGCCCTGGAACAGACTACGCATGGATGTGGTGGAGTCACTGTCCCTTAGATGTGGCACTTGGGGACATTGTTTCATGGTGGCCTTGGCAGTGCTGAGTTAAGGGTTGGACCTGATGACTTTGAGGTCTTTTCCAACCTAAATGATCCTCTGATTCCCTGCTTCTGTGTTCCCCCACTGTGCTTTAGTGAGATACTGCAACAAATTAAAATCACCTGCCCGTTCAGTTTTTAAACCATTTTAGATTCTTCTTCCCTAGTCCAGACATTGTCATTAGGGCAAGGTGCCCAGCTTCGTAAAAATCCCAAATTCCTTCATTTTCCTTAAAATAACTCATCTCCAGCCATTTATTTGAAGGAGTCTGTCAACATCTGACCAGATGAAATCCATGTCAATGGACCAGAGCATCCTCACCTACCTGCACAAGGTTTTTGCAAGTTTTAGCACAAGGTAATGCTGGAACTCAATGGATGGGGGAAAAAAAGGGTGAATGCAAGATGGATTTATAGGTCTGTGGTTCTCCAGTGTTTTGCACTTGAGTCTGAGAGGAGAGATTA
This sequence comes from Brachypodius melanocephalos, assembly GCA_013398615.1. NCBI lineage: Eukaryota > Metazoa > Chordata > Aves > Passeriformes > Pycnonotidae > Brachypodius > Brachypodius melanocephalos. The sequence goes on from VZSR01000824.1 coordinate 878,291, forward strand.
ACCCTGCGGCTGCCAGAGAGGGTTATGAGGGTTATTATGGCGGATGAAATCAGAGATGAGAGAATGACATGGAGCCAGAGAGGACCAGTTTCATTCTTTAAGGACCCCACTGTGCGTTCATCACATCCTGGTCTTTCTATTTTCTGCATTTTTTTATCCCTGTGAGTGTCTCTAAACACTCTTCCTCCCTCTCCAGTGGCTCTAATACAAATCCACCCTTTTCCTTTCCTACCGAATCACTCATCCCATTCTCCATCCTTCTGTAAGGATCAAAGAGAATTCATTCAAGTTGAAAAATTCTTTTTTTTTTTTCCTTTTTTCCCCTTACCCCAAGATTTTTCCCAAACCACCTATTTGGGAGAATCTCAGGAGCTCCTGTTTGCTTTCAGTGATTACCTCAGTGATTGCTGCTGTGTTGTCTTGCTCTGCTTTCCTGGCTGTTCCTTACCAGAGCTCTTTCTGTTCCAGGTTTTCTGAGTCTTAGAGAAAAAGAAAAAAAAAAAAAAAAGAAATTAAACAAAATAACTCCTTCCTTTGAGCCAAACACAAATTAGGAAACTGAGCAGACAGAAATGCTCACTGGTCCAGGGGAGAGTGGATTTGTAATCTAAATTACTGTGGAATAAAAGCATCATCCTCCCTCTGTTCTCTAATTTAAACATTGTCTCCTGTTCTTCTTCCCTTTTTGTTTGACTAATTTGGTTGCCTTTGGTCTAAGGGCGAGGAAATCTCATTTGCATATTGTAGAGGACATTAATTACGAGTCCTTTTGCTTCAAGCCCTGTTCCTCCTGCGCTGGCTGGAAGCCTCAGTCTGACTGCAGCCCTGGTTCCTGTGAGGGTCATTAATTATTGAGCCTGTTGAGCTACACCTGAACTTAACGAGCTCAGGGATGAGCTGTGGCTCCCTGGGGTTTGGCTGGAAGGAGAGGACTGGCAGTGGGAAGGGGATGAGGCACAGCAATCCCAATTTAGGAGAAGGTGTGACTGTGAGAAGAACAGAGCGGGTGCAGACAGAGTCACAGAACCATGGGATGGTTTCTGTTGGAAAGGACCCTAAAAATCATCCAGTTCCAATCCCCTGCCATGGGCAGGGACACCTTCCACTGGACTAGGTTCCACAATCTAAATTCCAGATCCACAGCTTCTCTGGACAACTTGTTCCAGGGCCTCACCACCCTCACAGTGAAGAATTTTTTCCAAATAACTATCCTAAAGGTGGGGTCTCAATGTGAAATAATTCCCCCTTGTCCTTGGGTGACTTTATGATGCTTGTATCCCCAGTTGTCTGTTCTGTTTATGCTAGATGTTAGGTTCTACACCTTAAAGATTGGTTCTGAGAGTGAAGAACAGAGTTTGTTTTCAGAAACTGCACTCCTCTGCCTTCCTTCTCCTGGACTGTGCTGTCTGCAGCACACACAGACAGTGGAAGAGAGCTCTCATTTGCTTTTTAGTTAGTTTTTTTCAGCTAGATGAGGCAGAGAAGTCTCCCAGACTGTGGGGGTTTTTTTGGTTTTGTTTTTTTTTTCTTTTTTTTTTCTTTTTTTTTTTCTTTTTTTTTTTTTTTTCTTTTTTTCTTTTTTTTTTCTTGGAACTGTTCAAACCTGTCTGGACTGAAAACCCAGAAGAGCACCAGGAGCCCATGCCTGTGGCCCACCAGGGCCAGGATGCTGCATTCCAGCACAGGAGGGACTGATAAGAGACTGAGCGAGCTGAGCTACACCCCACAAAATGGACTTTCTGAATTTGCCATTTCTTCACAACAGTGAGATGTTTCATTGTTTAATATTATTTATTTTCCATGCTTGTTAAATAAATAATTTTTTCCACTTTTCTCCAAGGAAATCTTTTTCCCGAACCTGTTGGGGGAGGGGATGCTTGAATTTGCTGTTTTAGGGGCAGCCTAATTGGAGGTTTCATCCTAAAATTTACCCTAAACCAGGACACCCCTTGTCCTCAATTATTGGGATTTATTGGATGATGAGGCCCTGGCACAGGTTGCCCAGAAAAGTTGTGGCTGCCCCATCCCTGAAAGTGTCCAAGGCCAGGTTGGACAGGGCTTGGAGCAACCTGGGACAGTGGAAGGTGTCCCTGCCCTTGCCGTGGGTGTTGGAACAAGATGATTTTTCAAACCCATCCAAGCCAAACCATTTTATGATTCTGAGACCGGAAATGCCCTAATTCTGACTGAGATTCCCCATCCCAAAAAGCCTGGAGTCACTAGATCCAGGATTCCAGCTAAGATCTCCTTTTGACTCTGCCATGGCTGGGGGCTAATGAGACTCCAGCATAAAATGCTCAGAGAAGATGTTTTTCTGTTAAAAATTAGCAGTTCTGGTCTCCCCTGATGCAGAACTGGCTCTATGATAAACTTAATTTCTAGAATAGGGTAATCCTGTATGAATTTCCTTCACTTACCTCATTCCCTGGAATTGTCTAATACCACGTGAGCTTATCAAGGCACAAAATCCAACCAAAAAATCAAGAAATGTATCACTCCAAAAGTATAATATCCCAAGATTGAGGGAACTTCACTTGAATTCTTCCTCTAAAGCAGGTCTTGGGATGAACTGCAGTCTGCTTGGCTCCCTTTGGACTAACCAGACCAGAGGGATGATCTAAAGTTTATTTTGTAGGACTGAAGAATATTCAAGCTCTGACTTTTCTGGAGATCACCTGGGCTCTGATTAAATCCTTCAATGCTGGTGCAGAGTGGATGAGTCTGGAGTTTAGGCTGAACCTGGAACCCAGCCTGACCCAGTGTGTGGATTTATGTTTTCTGCTGCAGGTCATGACAGATTTTAGTTCCTTAGGAAAACCCCCCCATCTAAAAAAATCCCTCTTGGGGCCTTGGTCAAAGCCATTTGCAAGACAGCTGGAGAGAGATGGAATTGTCTTTAGAGGTCGTGTGGCAGCCCCCAAATATAAGAGGATCTGCTCCTCCCGTGCTCCACTCTCCTCATTGGGAAGTTTCTCCTGGAGGTGCAGAGCTGCATTTTTGGTGTCAGTGGCTCCTGCCAATTCTCCTCCAGATGATGGCAGGAGGCTGGATTTGCTCTGCAATGTCTTTTGGCACTGACAGCAAGCTGGGGATGTTATTTACAGAAGTTTGTTGTGACAGTGCAGGGAGGGCTGAGGGATATTTGCCTGTGAATAGCAGCGAAATTTAAGACTCTGCTGTGTTTTATTTATGGCGTGTTTCCAGATGCCGGGCACAGAAATAATTTGGTTAATAAATAATACAAATAAAAAGACATCCGACGCCTTGTGCTCGCAGCCCAGACTGCCACACACGGAGCGACAGCCTGCCAGGGATCTGGAGGCTTTGGAGCAGCTCTGTTTTCATGGAATCCTTCAGATTGGAAAAGACCTTCAAGATCATCGGGTCCAATTTTTTTGACTGAATACCATCACATCCCCCAAACCGCATCCCCAAGTGCAGTGCCTGCTCATTTTTGAACACTTGAGGGGTGATAACTCCACCATTTCCCCGGGCAGTCCATTCCAATGCTTAACCATCCTTTCAGTGAAGAAATTTTTCATAATCTCCAGCCTGGACCTGCTCTGTCACAGCTTGAGGCCCTTTTCTCTTGTTCTGCTCTTTCCTGGGAGAAGAAACCAACCCTCACCTCACTCAGCCTCCTTTCAGTGGTTGTAGGCAGCAAAAAGGTCTCCCCTGAGCCTCATTTTCTTCTTTTTAAATTCTTCCTCAAGCCATTACTGTAATGAGTGACCAAGGGTTGGACAATTCCTTTTCCGGCTGTTTTCCTCTTTTTCCAGAGCCCCATCAAGTATCACAGGGGACAGTGAACAGCACTTTACCCCCAGGGCTGGGTGATGTGATTTCGGTGTCTTCAGGCACCAGAGTTAACCTTGGGAAAATCATTCAGAGCACTAAAACCCGGGAATTTTAATTTACATTGTCAAGCACTGGAACAGGCTTCCCAGAGAGGTGATGGAGCCACCATCCCTGGAAGTGTTCAGAGTGTGGATGAGGACAGGGTGTAGTGGTGTTGACAGCTGGACTGGGTGAACTTAAAGCTCTTTTCCAACCTTAGCAATTCTATAATTCCATGATTTCGGTGTAGGAGGGAATGGGGCTCCTCTTGGCTCTCTGTCCTGTTGACCAGCAACATGTAAATGTATAGATTGGTTGACTAAAGTTTCAATAAATTCAGTGCCAAGGCAGCTGAATCACACTCAGGCTGTAGAGAACTGGGTGATCTTGAAGGTTTTTTCCAGCCCAACCCATTCTGTGATTTGTCTCATCCTAAACCAGAGGTGCATTTCGTGGGGTGATTCACGCTCTAAGCTCCGTTCAGTTTGTTGATTGGGTTGTCTTTAATTGTAATGAGAATGAAGATAATTAAATGAAGATGACTAAAATACAGACACCCCAAATTATGTGGATGAATCCCAGTCTTCTCCTTTGCCTCGGTTTCTCCACAGGAAGAATTTTATTAATGCCACTTTCTTATCTTGTAAGACTGAATGAAAACATCGACATATTCAACAGCAGAGAAAATGAGTACAATATTTCTCTGTTAGGTCATTATGAATTGAAATGACTGGTTGGGAGAACATACCAGGTCTGGGTAAGATTAAAGAGATAAAAAACACATTTAAGGCATGTTTTCCTCCTCACATGGACATTCTGGATGGAATTCCAGAGCAGAGTTTTTATTCCCTTCTTTCCCCTTGAAGAGAACACATTTTCTCCATCCATAAGAATGAAGAAAGAGTCGTGTCAAGAGCAGAGTGACAGTGGTAAATGGATAAAAAATGTTTTTACATGAACTGTTCCAGCTATGGCTGGGGTGAAATCATTCCAGGAGACAGCAGGAACGGCACAAAATAATTTGTAATCTTCAGGAGTGCATGTCCTGGGACACCCAAACCCAAAACACATGTTAACACTGGGACAGGGAGACTTTAAATGCTGCTGTTCAAAGTCTTTAAAGTTTAAAGGAGTGTCAGACAGAAAAAAGAGACAAAGGGTGCCGAGAAATTCCTAGGAAGATGAAGGATCATAGAGAGGAAGTATGGAGGCCAGAGAAACATAAAACATGAGAATTTTTTTTTTTTTGGTGTCTACTCTGAAGACTTTCTTCTTCTACTTGAGGCAAATATTTCAAGTTCCAACAAATGGAGGAATATTCAGTGCAGCTACTGGATTTTATCCCCAAAATTCCACATCCGCTGGCTCCGGAGGAAGATTTTTGGTGACCCAGTTCAGATGGAACCCTTTACATAAAACTTGAGAATAATTTAGGTTGGATATCCTCTTTTTGAAGTAACCAGTCCAAAAACCTGTTCCAAATAGGGCCAAGCAGTTCAGGTCAACCGACTTCCAGTCAAAATTTTAATATCTCCAAGAGTTGGGATCCATCTTCTCTAGATCCTTCCCCTAGGGATTTTCATACAATAACAAGATTTTCCTTCACCTTGAGGATGGGCACATTTTCTACTCCCACCTTCCCCTGGTAAATCCTTGTATATCCAGCTTTCCCAGCCTTCCTGGCTGACTCAGTGTCTTTTTTGAACTGGAGAACCCAAAAAAGGACAAATTATCTGTACTTCTTTTTCTTTCCTTAGGCAGCAGGAGGTCAGCAACGTGCCTGAGCCTTTCCAGGTTTAATCCTATTCCCTGAGTCAAGGCTGTGACAGGAGAAAATGTGACCAATTCCTGGTGTCTTCCCTGCCCTTCTGGCCTTTCCCTGGTCCTTGGCACTGAAAAGCAGCTTCTGTTGACAGCAGCATCAGAAAGGCCAAACACCTTCTAAAATCTGTTTGTAATTAATTGAATGCTGGTATTGCGAGTCATTTTAATACATGTTCATTATCACTTGGCCCCTCTGATATAGGTCACCACCTGAAGGAATTGAAATTAATGGATGTCCTGAGTACCACTCATCAGTGATCAGCAGAAGCCACGGGGATGTGTCAGAAGCAGTTTCCTTCACAGTGTGAAAGAGAGGGAAGGGAAAGTTCACCCTTTAAACTTTCATTTCAATACACTTAAAAGCCAGATTAGAATGAAAGAGGTGTGGTTTTTCTTTTCTCTCAGCTTGAAACCTGAATGCAGAACAAAATAATTTGATTCCATATTTGAAGGCACATCCCACTGAGTTATTCAGTAATCAAAACACATTTGCTGTTTTCCCTTTGCTTTTGTGGACACACACACATGCAAGGAAGTGTGTGGGTACTGCCTGAAATCAACCTGGGCAGGAGAAGTGTTCATTTTTCCCCCAGGGGGACAGAAACAGGCACGTTCATGTTGCTCTTCCCACCATTCTGAAGTATCCAGGCTGTTTGTTTACCCCAGGCTCAGCTAATTCTCAACAATAACTTGTCCAGGAGGACTGGCAGGGTTTTTTACAGAGCTCCTCTGCCAAGCTCTTAATCTCTGAGCAGTGAAGGGTGAATATCTTCTTCTCTAGGTGACTAAAAGCCAGAGGGAGAGAAGAACAAACCTGATGGCAAGGGGAAAGCTCAAGATGATAGAAGAAATTCCTTTTGGATGAAATCCCTCTACAATTAAATGTGTGTGATGCAGACTTCTTTCTTGAGGAGGAAAAGGGTCAAGTCAGCCCTTGGACTTGTGCTACCTGGATTAAGAAATCAGAGCATCTCAGGGGAGAAAAAAATATTCCTCTTCCCCAGTCCAGAGACAATGTCAGCAACCACCCATAGCAAACATCTATGCCTGCCTCCATCTACTCCTGCCTCTGCTTTAGGCAGACTGTGATTAAAGATCAGCATGAAACAGCTCACAGATCATCCAGATGAGCCTAAACAAGCTGATAAAATCACCTCAGGCCCTGAGAAATGTGTTTCAAGGGTGTTGGTGACATCAGATCTTCATCCACAGCATGGATGTGCCAGGGTGGGAAGTTTGGTCACTTTGAATGCAGCTCCAGCCTGGTGGGGCTGAGCAGCTGGCAGTGCCAGACCAGTAACAAACCCAGGATCACAGAGTCATTCATTAAAGTTGGAAAAGACCTCTGAGATCATCCACGCCCACTGAACCACATTGTGAAGTGTCATTTCTGCTCGTTTTTTGAACAATTCCAAAGATGGTGACCCCAGAACTTCCCCGGGCAGCCCGTTCCAATGCTTGACCACTCTTCCAGTGCCATTTTTTTTTTTCCTAATATTCAACCTAATTTTTCCCATTATCCAGCTCATCACTGGACTGGTACTATGGACAGCTCACACAGCACAAAGAACTGAATTTCTGTTTCTTGTTTTTCCTTCTTGAGAAGACCAAAATGACTTCTGCCAACAGTTTAAGGGATGTTTTAAGGAACACTCGGGCTCCAAGGGCTGAGTTCTGAGGGAAAATGAGAATCTGAGAGGATGAAAGATGCTGTGCAGTGAGTAGCTGACCACTTTGCTCCTATGAGATGGAAATTGCTGCTCTTTCTTGCTCCTCTCTCCACTGGCCTGAGCAGAAATGCTGGGAATACAGCTGGAATTATTTGTGCTTATATAATCAAGCCACATCTATGCAAAATTGCTTCTTAATGACTCATCACAGCACACTGTTTGTCTTCTCCTGCCAGCCAGCTGACTGAGAGGAGTTGTTAGACCTCAGAATCCTCCCAGGCAGCCCCTATAAACATTTGAGTTTTATTAGCTGTTTATAAATTATATCAAAATACATCAGGCACTCGTGGCAGGGGCAGAACGGCGATTGCAACACACAATAAATAACGAGAGCATGGAATGAAAACAGATATGTACATTTTAAAGTGCACCTGGGGCACATTAGAGTCATTGCATAATATGTTTTGACTTAATAAGAAGATGCACTTTGCGTAAAGACAGCGCTTAAAGTGGCTTTCCCTGACTGATTTATGAAATGTAAATGTTTACACATCCACTGTGTATCCTGGGGCTTCAAGGAGTAAAGTCAAAACAACCTTGGGGGTGGGAATACATTTCACTGAGTACAGGGAAAATCCTCTTCTCACTTCCACTGGCACATCTCTCTTGACCAAGCTGGAATTGTGATGAGTTGTCTCCAAGATCAAAATGGGGCTTAAAAGAGGCTTAAAATGCACATTCCTTCTCACATGACAGACAAAACAATGAGATGTTTGAGCAGCTTCCACGGGGAGATGATGGTTTCCCTGTTGTTTGATTTCATTGAGATGCAATGACCTAAACCTCCCCCAAAAAAGGAATAAAAATAAATGATCTGTGGCTGTAAAATCAGCCATTGTGTACACGATTGTGTGAATAAATTGTACAGACATATAGATATGTGTATCCCCAGGGAAGGGGTGGAGTCACCATTCCTGAAAACATTGGAAAAACAAGTAGACCTGGCACTGGGAATAAGTGTTAGTGGCAGTGGTGGCATTTGGTCGAAAGTTAGACTTGATCTTGGAGGTCTTTTCCAAACTTAAGGATTCTCTGACTCTCTATATCCCAAGACAGAGAGACAATTCTCAAAGGACCAAAGGAGAAGAAACCAAGAGTTCTGTCTAAAGCTGAAATCTCTGACCCTAGGCTGAACAAAGGAATTAATTCTTTCCTTTCTGGAAAAGACTTCCTCTAAGTTTAGTTCTTCTGCAAGCTTTTGAATGAACAGAGTCCAAACCTCTCTGGGGAGATTCCCACTGGCTTTGGCAGGGTTTAGATCCAATTCAGTATCCCTAAGTGGGAATTCAGGATAGGCTAACCTTGATTTAATACTGATATTTTAAAAATTGCTGGCTTGTCTATGTATTTTGAACACATACTTGTAATTAACTACTTATATGATGTCACCTACTTCTGGATCTCAGATTATTTTCCAGTTATGGATTCGTGTGCCCTCTGAGGCTTATTTAGTGTTGCAAATTGGTCAGAATCCTCCATCCTTATTCAATAACAAATCTGGGAAATGGGGTTTCCATACTTGTAGTGATTGCACCTCAAGACAAACATTGTAAATGATGAACACCAACCTTTCCTTGTCCTTTTTGTCTTAGTTTTTGTTGCTGAGCAGTTGTGCTGTGAGGAGAATTAACTCCATCCCAGTGAGACCCAACACAAAGGCTGCACCTTTAGTTCTGTGTGCAGTTCTGGACTCCTCATTTCAAGAAAGTTGTTGTGGTGCTGGAGAGTGTCCAGGGAAGGGCAACAAAGCTGGAGGTGAAGGTTCTAGAGAGTGAGTCCCATGAGGAGCAGCTGAGGGAGCTGGAGGCAGCTTAACTTGGAGAAAAGGAGGCTCAGGTGAGACCTTATTGCTCTTTACAATCACCTGACAGGAGGGTGGAGCCAGGTGAGGACTGACCTTTTCTCCCTGGGAACAAGGGACAGGACAAGAGAAAACAGCCTCCAGTCACACTGGGTGAGGTTCAGGTTGGACATCAGGAGGAATTTCTTCATGGAAAGGGTTGTCAAGACTTGGAAAAGGCTGCCTAGGGAGGTGGTGGGGTCCCCATCCCTGGAGGTGTCCAAGGAATGACAGAGCGTGGCACTCAGTGACAGTGTCTGGGTGACAACAGAGTGATCATAGGTTGGCTCCAATAATATTGGAGGTTTTATCCAACTTAAATGGCTGGAATTTGGTGAAAGAGGCAGACAAGCCCTGGGTGGAGCAATAGATAAAAGCTGCAGCTCTGTCGTGGTCCACAAAGATATCAGAGCTAACTCAAACCCAGCCATGCAGCACAAAGCGAACAGGAGCTGCAAAATCCCACAGGAAGGATAAATTATCTCATGCTTCATTCCATCCTGGCTCAGTTAATACACTGATACTCAAGTTAATGAATTTAAAATCAACTTGAATGCATCTCAAATGGTCTGGGGTTTGTAGATCTGGCTCCACATTTTAGCTCCCTGAAAGACACTGTGTAACCAAGCTCCTGCCTGGGTCCTGATTTTCCCTCTGCAAAAGGCACTTTTTTCAGTACAATGCTGGGGGAATAAACCCCAGGGTCCTTGGGTGCTCTGGAGAGAGCAGAAAATGCCTCAAGATAAACAGGAAAGCAACTGATGCCACAGAATTGCAGAACTGGGGTTGGAAGGGACCTCTGGAGATCATAAAGTCCAACTCTCTGCCAAGTCAGGGTCACCTGGAGGAGGAACGTGTCTGGGGGGGTTTGGAACATCTCCAGAGAGGGACACTCCACACTGTCCCTGGGCAGCTGTTCCAGTCTCTGCCACCCTCCATGAAAGAGGTCCTTCCTCAGGTTGAGATGGAACTTGCTGTGTTTTAGTTTTCGGCCATTGCTCCTTGTCCTGTTTTTGGGCATGTCTGGAAACAGTCTGGAACCATCCTCTGGACATCCACCTTGGAGGTATTTACATGGATTGGTGAGATCCCTCTCCTCTCCTCTCCTCTCCTCTCCTCTCCTCTCCTCTCCTCTCCTCTCCTCTCCTCTCCTCTCCTCTCCTCTCCTCTCCTCTCCTCTCCTCTCCTCTCCTCTCCTCTCCTCTCCTCTCCTCTCCTCTCCTCTCCTCTCCTCTCCTCTCCTCTCCTCACCAGAGAAAAGGGAGAAAACACGCAGGTGTTTCCCTAAATTACCTCTTGGAGTTTTCTGTCCTGCAGAGAGCTGTTTTCCCCAATCCCTATCCTGGAAACACAGGCTGTGAACAAGCTGTTGCCCAAACTCTGGGAAAACTTTCATCTTTAAATCAAGAATTAGAATTGTGACGCCTGAGATTGGAATTAAACTCTGGCACAGAGGTGCAAAACTTCAGCGTCTTATTTAAAGGCAAGATGTGGTGGGATGGAGAAAGAATTCCAGAGGGAGATGATTCATATTAAAACTGAAGAAAGCATGTAAAACATGAAGAGAAAAGTAGGAAATAGAGTCTGATAGCAGGGGGGAAAATTAAAAGGGAAAAAAAAAAAAAAAAAAAAAAAAAAAAAAGGAAGGAATTTAAACATAACCCCCACAAACCCAGACACAAAAAACAAAGCCTCTGGCATCTGCACTGTTGCTCTGAGCTGATATCAAAATAACTTTTCCCCTTCTTAGGCTGTGACAGCTCCACGTCCTGCTGGGACAGAGCAGTGTTTGAGCCACTGGTGCCTGTTTGTTGCTGTTTCCAGCCTGCCTGGATGGATTTGTCCAGGAGAACAACGGATCTGATGGGTGCTGCTGCCTCAGAGTGCCCTGGATTCTTAAATCCCTGAGTATTGCACAGAAGGAAGACACACCTGTCCCAAAGAGGGGAAAAATGTTTTTGTGCAGGTGTTAGCAGAGATCATGGAAAGAGTTTTAGGCTGGATTTGAAGGGGCAAAGAGATCAAACCAGGCTCACTGAACCCAGCCGTGAACCCAGCACCACCATGTCCTCAAATGCCACATCCACACAATTTTTATTTTTAAAACCAGGGATGATGGGCTCACCACTTCCCTGGAGTGTCCAATGCCTGACAACACCTTTGTGAACACCTTTGGTGAAGAAATTTTTCCTGATATCTCACTCAACAGCTCCTCAGCAAGCAGAGGAACAGACTGGGAGGAAAAGGAGGTCTGGATGCAGTTTCTCACAGGCCTTATTAACAGTACAAGTAAATTCTTTATTTTTATTAGAGTTATCCACATTTTTTCACCAAGAACGAGAGCAAAGATTTTGTTCTGTTTTTCAAAAGATTTTTTTTTTCCTGTCAGGCTGCAGGAGTGACCTCGCTCTGCTTCTGTCACTGTCCCGTATTTTGTTGAGATGAACAGCAATCCCTTCAGCTTTTCAATGATTGGGTCCACACCTGCTTGCACGGCCACACCTTCAAAAAGGTTTTAATTTCCCAAAAGGAGGGGCAGGAGACAGCATCACCTGGGCTGGTTGGTGTGGAAAAGTGCCGTGCCACTGCTGTCACCCACATACAGGCATTCTTCACTGAGTTCTGACTCTGAATTACTGCTGAAGTTCTGGCATCATCCCCCTGCTCTTTCCTTTTTCCCTCTCAGGCTCAAATAAGTTGCAAATTGTTTGGGTTTTTTTTTTTCACCCACTTCTTTCTTATCTGTGAAACTGCTCAAAGACAAAAAAACCTTGGGCTTTCGTGCAAAGTGAATTGCGCTTCTCAAAGAAATAGAGCGATAAGGAAAAGCACATCCTGAACAGATGGGGGGTGGTTTTGTGGTTTATAAGCAAAACTAATATGCAAACTCAATTTTCTGATACCCAGGCTGTGTCAGACTATTCATGTGCTGCCAGAGAACAACAAAAGGAAGAAAGATGGTGAGGTGGATTGAACGCAAACACAATGGATTTCTCTAAGCTTCAGGGCTAATCAAGGACTGTTTGAGACCAGAAAAGATTCCTGACTACATTCCCTGAACACAAAGCCGCCAAACATCTCCTGGCCTCTGCCTTCTGCCAGCAGCCACAGCCCAGGGTTAAGCAAAAGAGAGATAAACCAGAGAGAAGGGTGGGAGGAGAGAGGTGCTGGTGGGTTCAGAGGATGCTTCTGATCTCCTCCCAGTGGTGGAATGGAATCAGGATGGCCTGGGGACAATTCCATCGGGATCAGGCTGCTCAGGGAAGTGGTGGAGTCACTGTCCCTGGAAGTGTTCAGATATCAAAGCTGATGTGGCATTTCGTGGTGTGGTTTATTGGGCACGGTGGTGTTTGGTTGAAGGCTGGACTTGGACGCCTTTCCCAGCCTTAATGGCTCAATGATTCCGTGATTTTGTGGCCTGCCAGCAGTCAATCCTTGGCTGCCATTCCCCTCCAGAGGCTGCTCCTTCTCTGTTTTCTCGGTAATTGGGCCCTGCACAAGTATCCCACTCCCAATGTGTTATTTGTTCATTTAGCACTGCCTGTCTATCACCTTTCCTTCTTCCTTGCCCATTTCCCACTGTATCTCTTCCCCTTGTTTGTCCTCAGCAGCTTTTGTTTGAATTAAATCTCTTTTATTTGCTCTCTGGGGGAGGGGGGCTGTTCAAGCTCCATTTGCCTCAGAGCAGAGGCATAACAAGATGGGATGTGCTCAGCCAGTGGCATTTCATCCATCAGCACTATTAACTCAGGAGCAGAGTCCTTTCATTTCCATTCTTTCCATGTTTCCTCCACATCACATAACCAATTCTTCACCTTTCCCTACACCACTAACTCAATTTTTACATATTACCCCCCCTACCCACCAATACTTTGCAGCCTCCATAAAACATATTTATATTCTAATTACTGCTTTGGCCGCTGGTATAACTTCTAAGGAGATTAAACCTCAAACATATTTTACATAGTGCTGCTCCCTGCTAGCAAAGGTCTGTATGAAACTTCACTGGAAGTTTTGTTTAATCCCAAATCCTGCAGCCTTTTACACGGGCACAGCTGCCAAAGCATCTTCAGCTTGGCCTGCACCTGGATCCACAAGACACATCCAAAGAGAAATGGCCTCAAGCTGTGCCAGGAGAGGTCCAGGTCGGATATTGGAAAAAAATTTCTGCACTGAAAAAGGGACTGAGTATTGGAATAGAAGCAGTGGAGTCACCACCTCTGAAAGTTAAGAAACCACTTCACGATACGGTTTAACGAGCACAGGGGTGTTTGGTCCAAGGTTGGACTTGATGATCCTGGAGATCTTTGTCCATCCTTAATGATCCCATGAATCCACTGTCACAAAAAGCCAAGACCTCTTTGTGAGGCTTTCTGGAAGAGCTTTGGAGGTGAGAAGTGGGAAAAACTGCACCATGCACTGAAAAATTGAGATCTTGGAGGTCTTTCCCACCCTTAATGATTCTCTGTGAAATAAAATTTCCACCAGGATGACAATCCTGGAAATCCTTTCCTTATACCTCTCCCTTTCCACTAGAGGGCTGGAAAAGCAAAGCTTGTGCAATGTGCAGTAACACACACACATAAATTCATTTATTCTTTGAGTTTCTGTGGTTATGCAAACTAATTCTTTTTGAATTAAAAAAAAAAAAAAAGAAGAAAAACTATTTTAGGTGTTTTCTTATTTCATCTCCTAAAATGTCAGCCAGGAACCTTTGCTGTGTGAGTCCAGGATGGCACCACAGGCAGAATTTATATGAAATAAAGCAGAAGCTGTGGCATGCTGGAAAATAAAAACATTTGTGTGACTTCGAGTCTCCTGGGCCAGAAAGAAGGTGACATCTTTCTTATTTTAGACACATCTCTCATTCCTGTCCATCCATGCAGCCATCCATGTCCTCTGATGCTTTTATTCTCTCAACTCTACCTATTAATTTCCCTAATTATTTAAACAAAATTAGTTCCTGCCATCTGGTTGTCTGCCTGCTCATTCCACTGGGATTTGACTCCAAAGCTGGTGTGACTGTTGTTCTCCTACTGAGATTTCTGCATTAAAAACCAGCTTTGGGGTATGTCTGAAGTCGTTTTTCTTTAAGGAATGCTGCAAAAAAACAATTCCTCTCCATAACTAGCCATTACCACCTTTTTGGATGTAAATTATAAAATTTTCTATGGATATAAATGATAAAAAAATACACAAATACTTTGCTGCAGGCTGGTGTCTAAAGTTAAATTTCAGGACGAATTTAGCTGTTGATCCAATACCACATTTAGATTGGATATTGGGAAAGAATTCTTCCCTGGTTGGGTGGTGAGGCCCTGGCAGAGGTTGTGCAGGGATTCTGTGGCTGCCCCATCCCTGGAAGTGTCCAAGGCCAGGTTGGATGGGACTTGGAGCAACCTGGGATAGTGGAAGATGTCTCTGCCCATGGCAGGGGTGAAACCAGATGTTCTTTAAGTTCCAACACAAACTATTCCATGATTCCATTAATTTTGAGAGCTTTTGGAGAATCAGTCACTGGGAACAAATCACAGACTCAATCTCTGTGAGGCCCAGGGAAGGCAGAGTGTTCCTATCCCATATTTCCTCATTTTTAGGGCAAAAGGAGCATCTTTACAAGGGCCACTCTCTCCAGGGCTGCACAAGGACAGATCCTGTTTACCAGCAAGAAATAAAGAAGCGTTGCTAATGAATTGCTGCTCTCTGATTCCTATTCCCTCAAGCCTCCCAGTTAATGATGATATGAACTGTTGCTGTTCTATTAGGCTGACATTTAGAGCACTCCCAAATTGGCACAGTGTGCAAAATGGAAGAATTAAACAAAGAGAAGGCAAGGAGTGATGTTTGGGCAAGGAAGGGAGATCAGCCTTTGCTGACAGCTGAGACTGGCTGGACTTTTTCCTCTCTTTGTGATGTGCAGCTTGGCAGAGCTGGCTGGGCTTAAGCAGAAATGCTGCCACAGTGAGAGAAAAAGGCAGAGAAGGATGGGATGCTATTTACACAAAAAAAACCCCCCCAAAGTTGTTACTGAATAAATCCACAAACAAGCACTAAATATTCCTGTTTAGGAATCATCCAGCTCACACTGAGCTAGAAGAAATGCAGATTGTATTTTTTTTCATAGAATCGTGGAATAATTTGGCTTGGAAGGGGCCTTCAGGATCATTTATTAGAAACCCCCTGCCATAGGCCTGGATAAGAGCAGGCTCTTCTTTCAAGCAATTAATTGGATGAACAGGAAGAAAGTAGGAGAGAAAAAGTTTAATGACAGCAAACAATAATTAAAGGGAAAAAAAGCCTCCTGAAGCTTTTGAAACATTCTGATTTCTACAGAGGGTAGCTCATGGTGTCCCTGTAGCCGACACCTTCTGACTTACTAGGGAAATTGGGCTTGCATGGCAAATTTTTTGTAGTGAATGGCTTCAAGGATGTTTTCTGTGAGGAGCTGCCAGAAGATTTCCCAGTGTCCAACAGGGACAATGACTGTTGGTTCCAGGATGGATCTGCAGCTGGCCAAGGCCAAACTCATCAGGAATAGCGGGAACACCTCTGGGATAACAAATTTTAAAAGTGGGAAAAAAGACCTGCAGGAGTGTTGCTGAGAGAAGAGTGAGAGGAACAGCCCTGCAGACATCAAGAAGGAGGGAGGGAAGTGCTCCAGGCACCAGAGCAGAAATTCCTGCTGTCCATGGTAAGGATCTTCCTGCTCTCTAACACGTTTCAGGCCATTTTTTATCCATCATGTCTTCCAGTTGTTCCTTGGGATAAATATAAAAAAATCTCATGGGTCAAGTTAAAGGGCAGGGAGGGATCACTCAGCAATTCCATGATGGGCAAAACAGGCCTGAGGAACAGGGGAAATCAATTTTATTATCAATCAAAACCAGATAAGAACTTTTCCCCCACGCCTCTCTTTTTCAGGAATGAAGGAAGAAAAGAAGGAAGGAAAGAAATAAACATTCCATGCTTCCTTGTAAGCTTCTGTCTTGCCTCAGCCTCCTTTAGGCTGTGGAGCATCAGGCTGGCGTGGAAATCCATTGTCCTCTCCATCCCTGGTTTCCATCTGCTGTTACACTGCTTTCAGATTCTCTGCTTCTCCTGGTTGAGATTCCAATGAAGCTCCTGTCAGGAGAAATAAAGATCAGCAGGCACTGGCCTGTTCATCAAATCCTGCCCTCTTAAATTCCCAGTTAGATTGGATAGTAGGAAGAAATTCTTTGCTGTGAGGGTGGAAAACGTTGCCCAGAGAATCTGTGGATGCCCCTGGAAGTCTTCAAGGCCAGATTGCGGTTTGGAGCAAGCTGGTCAGTGGAGGATGATCCTGACCCTGGCAGGGGTTTGGAACTGGATGATCTTGAATTATCAGAGAAGTATTTAGATGGGTTTACTGCAATACTGTGTTATGTCTAATGTATTCCAGCACCGCTGTTGCCTTCAGCTCCTTATTCCGGTTGTTTCCAGCTTCCTCCTTTCTCTGATGACTTCTGTTCAACCTTCATTTTGCTCTCCTTGCCTCCCTGTCCTTGCTTCAGTGGAAATGCAATTCACTGTCCCATTAAATTTAACAAAATTTGATGCAACTTAATTCCGGCCTGTTTTCAGTGGTTTTTCCATTCAACATGCCCTAATTCAATCTATTTCGACTAACTGCAACACACTTAAATGCAATTCCAGGAATTCCATTAAAAATAATTTGCTGCAGAGGAAATAAATAGTATTTGCTCCAAACAACCACCAATCGATGGGATGCGATTTGCTTAAATGCAATTGCATCCAACAGAAGGAAATTAAATCAAAGCTATGCAGTGTGTTGCAATTAAAATTCATCCCTGAGAATCAGGTCAAAGTTTAATTATTGCCAGAGAGGTTTTATTTAGCTTTCTTGAATATATTTATGCCTGGGACAAATTAGTAGCCCTTGACATCCTTGTGTATAACACTGCCATTGATGGAAAGTTTTTGCTGTGATTTTACACACACTGACCCACAAGGTTCCTTCTAGCTCCACTTTCCTGTGTTTTGTGATGTTTTTTGTCACGACAGCCTGCAACTGTTTCTCTGAGCTGCTGTGGGATGAAATCCAGTGATTCCCAAATGCTTGGGAACTTCCCATTCTGCTGCCAAACATTCAGAGTTACCCTTGCTCCCTCCTCTTGAAGAGCAGAGATGAGGTTTAAAGGGAAGCTAAGCTTTCATTTTGGAAATGAATATGGCTTGATATCAGTCTCCTGCCAGTAGCTCATCCTGCCTTAGAGATTTCCAGAAAAAATGCCTTTCCGTGTTGTCTTGGCTTGGAAAGACAGGTGTCTGCTAGGGAAAGTTGGAGCTTCCCTTGGAACGCAGAATGTAAACCCCCTCCCTCCAAATTATTATAATTTCGCAATTAGGGGCTTTCAGGCAAAGATATGGGAATAGGAATAACAATTCTTTACTAGGAATACTGAAAATACAAACATGGTAGCACATCCCCCCAAAACAACAAAAACAAAACCAATAAACAAACAACAAGCAAGCAAACAAACAAAAATCCCAGAAACTCTGACAGAGTCAGAATACGACCTGACACCCTGTTGGTCAGGATGTTGGAAGCAGTGCAAATAAGTCCTCCTGGAGTGGAAGATGTGGTTCTGTTGGAGTAGAGATGATCCTGTACAAAGGGTCCAGTGATGAAGAGATGGGTCCAGTCTTCCTTTGGGAATCCAGTGGAAAACAGGATCCCTGGTGTTACAGCATCTCAGTTTTTATCCAGGTAAGAATGCTTGGCTCCTCCCCCTGGGTGGAGCATCTCCACATGGGATGATTTAATGTTATCAGTCATGCAGTGAGCCTCGATGGCCCATTAACAGCAGATATCCCCCGGAGGGAGGATGGGTTGTGGAAGAGCTAAAGAACACTGCCCCTGGTTCTAACAGCTGGTAATAGAATACAAACTTTTGATTACATCCTGCATTGCAACCTGAGACATGCCCAGAGAAGCTGTGGCTGCCTCACCCCTGGAAGTGTCCAAGGCCAGGTCGGACAGGGCTCGGAGCAACCTGGGATAGTGGAAGGTGTCCCTGCCCATGTAAAGTAATTGGAACTGGGTGATTTGTAAAGGTCCCTTCCAATCCAAACCATTCCGTGATTCTCCGGCACCAACAGCAGGAATCTTACTCGGGGTGAGATCCACCAAGCCCTGACCACCACTGGATCCCCCTTCACTGTCTGTACTTAAATGAGAACATCCAAATTAGATGACTCTGCTTGTCACCCTCTCCCCTGACATCCAAGGTGCTCACAGGGGTACAACGAGCAAAACCTGGCTCCAAACTCCAGTGGAAAACCAAATGCCTGGTGTTTCTGAGTCTCAGTTTTTATCCAGGTAGGAATGCTTGGCTCCTACCCCTGGGTGGAGCATCTCCCAACTGGATGATGTAATTGTACCAGTCATGCAGTGAGCCTCAATGGCCCATTAACAGCAGATATTCCCCTGGAGGGAGGATGGGTTGTGGAAGAGCTAAAGAACACTGCCCCACCTGGTTTTAACAGCTGGGTCACCAGCAGAAGACACCTCCCCCTCCCCACTGGAGTTGTGAGGAGTGGGTTATACAAGAGAAAAAAGACCTCCCCAACCAGTTTCAACAGATGGGAATTAGAATAAACATTTTCGGTTATATATTGCGACCCGAGACACCTGTGCATGGGAATTCATTTATAGGACTCAAATTCATGCCTTTGCTTGTGAGGGAGGATGACGCGTCCACTTTCATGTCTTGTGGTCCCAGCTGGAGCAGCTCGAGAGAGATGTGCCGGGAATTTGTTTATCAGCAGGTTTTGGAAGGGGTTTCATCTTCTTTGGATGACATGGGAGCTTCCTTGTGAATGATTAGTCTTAAATTAGATAAAGAAAACAATCCTTGAAAGTGAATTTCTCTCCTCTGACTCAGATGACTGGTTGAGATTTAAGTTGCACAAAACTAAGAGCATTTGAAAGAATATTTTTCTTTTTGTTCTCATTAACTGTTTGATGAAAGGTGAAATGTCTCTACCTCCCAAAATTCATATCAATATGTTATTTTCTTCTCTAACTGGATCAGACCTTGAAAACTTAATTCAGAAACACATTAAAGGCCTGAAAGAAATATTACAGCTTTATAATTTGTACATTGTCATGTGATTAATATAATGTACAACTAAAATGGAAAGGGAACATCCAAATGCACCAAAGAATAAAAATTCCATCTGAAACTCTTCCTTTAACAATCATTAAAAATCATTTCAAATGAAATGCTCCTGGAAAATATTTCAGTGTTATCTTGATCAGAGACAAAAGTGAATTCAGCTCTGGTGTTGTGGGAGATGGGTTTTGCCATGACTCACACAGAA
Source organism: Brachypodius melanocephalos (assembly GCA_013398615.1). NCBI lineage: Eukaryota > Metazoa > Chordata > Aves > Passeriformes > Pycnonotidae > Brachypodius > Brachypodius melanocephalos. Next base: position 897,887 of record VZSR01000824.1, read on the forward strand.
AAGAAAATCACAAATTTTGTCCGTAGTTTGTCCCCTTTAGTTTCACTTCCCTTTTGCAGTGATTCGTTCACTTTCTTCCTCTTTTTTTTTCTCTTGATCGACAACTTACAAAGCGAGGACTTGACTTAGATCCCACACAATATCTTTGAGGAAAATGAGAAAAAAAGGGTTTAAAACTTCATTATACTTTGGCAGAATTCTGGAATCTTTTTGCTTTGCAAGATTTTAATAGGGGCTTGAGCTCAACACACCCAAATCAAACACTGGGGAAAAAAAAGAAAAGTAAAGAGCCCTAGCTTTCCAGATTTCCTGGGTAAATTGACACTGTAAAAAGCAACTCTGGGTCAGATTGCGCTCATTAGTTTTGCAAATTAGTGAGCTCAATATTACACCAGCCCCAATGAAATAAGGTTAAAGTGTGTTGCTTTAATTAGATTCTCTTCCACTACTTTTCATGGAAAGTATCAAAATATTAACAAAATCAGATAAACTCAGATTTCCCCCAACCAAATTGCGCAGATTAACAGGGTTTTGAAGGTCTCTGTAAAATCACTGAGCCCCACAGGGATGTGAAGGTGGGGAGAAATGTTCTCCCACTTCCTGGGATCTGATTGAGTTTGTGAATCACATCCATTTCTTCTCAGGCCCGAATCCCACATTTCTGGAAGTTTGACACTCATTATCATTTTCTGTTAGCATTTGTCTCCCTATAATGAGCTGTGCTGTTCTGAGGGAGATGTGGTAGATACAGGAATGATTGATGTGGTAAAAAGGCAGATTTACACTCCCCATTTCCTACTGGTTGGCCTCAGGTCTACCTTGGACAAGATTCCTGTTGTACAAAGTTCTCTAAATAGATGAGACCAGAAATGAGGTTCAACCACAGAGCTGAAAGAAGTTGGGAAAGAGGTTGGGAAAACTAAACTGTATCAGGGATTTCAGCCTGGTTGGGTGAGAGATTTCCTTTGATTCAGGGATGTGTGGGGTTTCCCTCCTGATCCAGGTTCAGTTCTTGTCTTTGAAGAGATCTGGATGGGCACAGAGTAAAAAACCAGTAAAATTCACTTTCTTGATTCTGTGATGCTATGGGAGATAGGTTGTTTAAAGCTCATTCTGTATCAGGGAGAGAAAGAAAATTGACACTGAATAATCTTTATCCCCCTTTCCAGCTGCTGCCACCCCTGTCAGAATAGACAATCCTAAATCCTCTGTGCCAAAATGCAGGAAATCATTGATTCATAGGATCATGGAATCACAGCGTGGTTTGGGTTAAAAGGGACTTCAAAGATGATCCAATTCCCATCCTTCTTCCACGAGCAGGGACATCTTCCACTAGAGCAGGTTATTCCTGATTTTATGAGGTTCCATCTTCACTTATGGGTAGTGAAGGTCCCATGGTGACTTTTCCAAAATCCCTTTCAGTATTTCCCTTTAATCTCACCTCACACAACAGCAAGGATTGTGTATTTCTCATTTTAGCTCCTCTTAGTTTAGAGCCACAAGGCTCAGAACTGCAGAAGTATCTACAAGACAAAGGATTTCAAAAGGGATTTAGCTCCTTAAACAGGAATTAAGTGTACAAATACTTCTCTGGATTTCTGAGACTCAGATATGGCAGCACAAAGTGATTTATGAAGACAACAGAGGCGGGTTAATCGAGGAGACAGCTGCTCCTCTGGTTTTTTGTTTTTTTTTTTTTTTTTTTTTTTTTTTTTGTATGGAATTTCCTGGCAGAGATTCATCCACATCCATTCATTCCTTCTTCTGCCCTAATCTTCTTTTCCTTGTTTTTAGGATTATTCCAGCACCCCACTAAGCAGTGATAGTCTTTGCTAGCGCCCACCAATGTCAAGGAAACATGAGCACCAGAGAGGAAATAGGAGTTTGTGTATTTATTGCACCAACCTGTTCTTGGAGATCTGCCAGTTTATGCAAAACTAGCCAGAATTTGCTGCCTTTTGGGGACTGAAGCTCATGAAAAGTTCTAGGAGATAAAAACTAGAGGAGACCCTTCTGTAGGAGGCTCCAGGTGCACCTCGTCCATGGAGCCCGTCCCTCATCCTTGCTCTGGGCTCTGGGGGTTGGCAGGTCCCAGGATATTTCCCTTCCAGTCCTCTTTTCCAATCTATGTGCACATGGAAACCACCCTGGATCAGTCCTAAAATGAAACAATCCAAGTGCATATCCATAGCCTGGTGGCTTTTCAGCAGCTTCAACAAATTAACAAATTAACAAATTAACAAATTAACAAATTAAGGGCTACTGCTCAAGGCTGGATGTTGTTAAAAAGGAACTTCCTGGAGAGAAAATCAACCCAGGTTTTGTTTCAAACATTGCAAAGTCCTTCTGAGAACCTTGTCTGACCTATGTAGCTCAGAGCATGAAATTTTGTGCCAGCAATATCCACAAACCTTCCCATTTATTTCTCTTAAACTGCATAGAAAACTTTTTATTCTTTCCCTTTTTTAAACAGAGAAATACATAATCTTCTCCTAAAGAGACTAATTGATGAGAGAATTTATCACGTCCACTGCTCTGAAGGTTGATTTAACCTCATGATTTAAGATGTACACCTTGAATTCAGTTTTAATTTCGCTGACTTGAATTTCCAGCCACTGGAACTTGTTATTCCCTTTTTTTTTCTTTTTTTTTTTTTTTTCCTTGACTCAAGAGCAGCATCTGATAAGTAATTAGAAACTGTAATCGAGTCATCTGCTAAGCTCCGTTTCACTCCACTGAAGAAATCATGTTCCTGATTATCACTGAAGGACTCATCTTTCAATTTCAGATCAATCTCCCATCATATGTCCAAGCTATTCCCAACAGCTTCACAATTTTTTTTTTTTTTGCTGTTTGAAGAACAGGAAAAAAAAAATTAAAAAGAGCTATCTGTTTATCTATATATATCTTTTCTCTGACCATGTTTTCTATTTCACAAGCTGTCCTGAATTACAGTTTTTTACAAGCAGGAATAAAAAAAAGTCACACACCTTTGGTGAAAAAAAGAGAGCAGGAGGGTGGGATACGCTAAGCAATGACGGTTTTTGACCTAAAATAAAGGTGCCCAAACACAATGTACCAAGGAATAAGAGATAGGAGATGTCCTTTGAGAAGGAGGACTTTTTTTTCCCAATTTCCAGCTTTTTTTCTGAGCAGGATTTATCCTGGTTTTTTTTCTGGCTGGCCTGATGAGCAGCTCCTTTACTGTTTGACCTCCCAAATATCTGAGTTGATTCCTGTGCTGTGCAGAAAGGTGCCTGTTCAGATCCCTGAGAAAATGTGGATGTGTAAATCACGGGAATCCAACTAAATAACTCATTCCCCACATTAATCATATCCTAATTTCACATCATAATGTCAGAATTCTTCAGCATTTATGCATGTACCAAGCCTCCAGTGATTAAATAGAGTTCAGTACCAAATTTCATCTGCATAATTGCTTTGTTCTTTCTGTACGGTTCTGTGATGCACTCCACGATTTTCGATTTTCTTCCCCAAGAAGATGTTGTCACAGTGCTGGCGGATTAAAAAAATGTGTTTATCAATAATTCAAATTTGGTTGATTATTTGCTACCTCCTGCAGCTCAGCTGTTTCTCGAGGCTGAATAATCAGCCTGCACGACCTGTAAGAATTCCCTAAAGATTTCTTAGATCCACAACTTCCTCTTCCCATCACCAAAGATGGTTTTGACACCAAACTGTGCTGTTTTTATAATTCAAGGTGGCACAATTCCCTCCCACTTCCCTGACCCTTCTTGCTCTGTGGCGGACACGGGAAACTCACACACATGGGGAAGGAGCTTTTTTCCCTTCCTTTTTTTTCCCTTTTTAATTGTTGTTTCTAACACAAAATTCAATTTACACATCCTCTCTGCTTGATTGGCTTCTACCTTTGCAGCTCTCTGACAACAGATTGATAAAACTTGACCTTAATAGCACGAGAAATATTAAAAACACTCAGAGCTTTGCAATGTTTCTCTTTCTTTGGGTGTCAGATACAGAATAAAAGTGGTTTTAAAACACCAACCATTTCACTCCAGAGAGTATGAGAAACCTTGATTTCTACTGTAGAAAAATTCAAGCTTGATTTTTTTTTGGGTGGGGGAAGGAATATTTTTTCTTAGTGGGATAAAAGCAGCAGTGCAACAGGGCACCAGGGGTCTTATGAAATCTCATTTCTGAGAGATCTTAAGGATTTGATTAAACAAATGCTTGGGGGCTGGATGGGGAACTTCCAGACATTTTGTCCAGCTTGGGATGGGGAGCTCTAAATGTAGTTCAGAGTCAAGGTAGAGCCTTTGCCTGGATATTCAATCACTCCTGTGTCCTGAATGACTCCATGAATCCCATTCCAGGTTTTCCCATATTTTCTTCTCTTTGATAATTCCTTGAGGTTCAGACCCAGTTCACACCCACTCAGACCTACCCTGCACCCTCCCAAATCCTTTTTAAATCCCATTGGCATTTTACCAGAACTCTCTAAAAGTGGCTAAGGGAAAATCTCTTCACCATCTGCCTGGATAGTGAAGAGATCCAGAACCCTCACAATGCTAAGGGCAAGAGACAACAATGCCTGGGGTGATTCAGAGCTGCTTTAGGCATTGGAAGCTGCCCCAAGATCTCTCTGAAATATTTTCTTCTCCAATTCCTTCCATGAGCTGTTGCTTCCAATGTAAGAGTTTTGGCAAAGGAAAAAATAAATTATTTCTCCACCCCACCCTGGTGTAGGTTTGAACCTGAATTATCCACACAGAGCACAAGGGGCAGCTGCACCATCATTCCCAACCACAATGATTCGAACAGGCACAGCTCAGCCCAATAATAAATAGGAGGGTTTAGGACTAATTATAACAGGCCTTTTAATTTCCATCTGGAGTCACAAAATCAATGGAAGCTCCTTGCCTCATTAAATAATTGCAGTTGCCAATAGCTGGAGCTGTTCCATTTGGAGGTGTGCTAAAAACCTGTTTATTTAGTGGTTATCTTGCTTGAAAGATGGTGGTTTTTTTTGTTTTTTTGGTTTTTTTTCCCTCCAAGGAATGAAGCCCCAAACCTGCAGAGAAAGGGAGAACATGAGCAAGAGGAAATGTCTTGGGCTGACATGGGAGAAACAGAATTTGAGCTTAGACTGAGCTGTGTTGTCCTCTAAAATTCAAATGTGATGGATTCCTCTTCCCTCCACCTCCAAATCTCCAGTATTACACGAAGAGATAGAGGAAAAGCAGCCTTGGTTTAAATGGGAGAAAAAATTGGTTGCCTTGGCCAAATTCATCATGTGGGTAAGAGCAACATTTGAAAATGAAGTCACAAAGGTTATTTTGGTAGCCATGGACTAAATAAGATTCTGCAGGTGAAGAAATGAAGCAAAACCCACTCAAAACCCACTTTTTTTTTCCTTTCCAAATCTGTTTTGTGTACTGGGAAAAAAAAATGGGCCAGTAGCATGTCTTGAAAGCCCTCAATTCCTCCCCTATACACAAATCTGTCCCATCATTTATCTTTCTTCTACTGATTTGAAGCCCTCAAAATCCATTGAATCTTCTCAAAATATCCAATTGGATTTGTGCATTTCTGGAAATTTTATCTTTCCAGGATAGTGGAGGAGACAGCAAAACCTTCAACCAAAGTTTGGACTTTTGGTTGCAGATTGGACTCGATGATCTTGGAGATCTTTTCCAACCTTGATGAGTCCATGATTATAACACGAGCAGTAGATTTAAGGAGATACGCTGCAAACATCTGGAATTTGCTCTGAGAAACAAACTTCAAGTCTGCAGACAGATAATTCATGGATAAATTTGATTTTTTACCCCTAACTCCCAGGAAAGAGGAGTTGTTGGAGGTGAGCACCGCCAAAGGGGATGGCCTTCAGTGAAAGTGAGGACGAAATTTAGTTCCAACATCAAAGCAGAAATGGAGCTGTCCCAGACCGTGGGATATTCTGCTGGCTGGAAACACTCACTGGTGGCTTGTGCCCATTCTCTGCTCTCATGAAACCGAAATTCTTCATGAAAACAACCAATTATGGAGCTTCTTCAAAAATCTCCCTTTGCTAATGAACAGCCTGATGCCTCCCCAAACCAATCCGAGCTGCAATCTGTTCTCCTGCTGAGCTCCAAGCAAGTCATCAGGGTTTCTCAAGGTGTTTACACTGAACTGTAACAAAAATTTATTAGGACTAAATGACAACTGTAACAAGATGAACCGCCTGGCAAAATGGACAGCAGAGTCTATCAGCTTTTCCGTCTCCCATCTAAATATTTATGAATCTGGTTTTTAGCAGCACCATCTGGCTGGGAGCTGCCTGAATATGTGGATGTCTAAAGATCTTAGGTTCATTCCTTAAGGTCTGGATCAAGGCAGACCCATCGCTAGCTACAAGAAGAAATCTTTATTTTTGGGAATAAAATCTGGCAAAGCACTGGGTGTAAACAACATGAACACTTTAATCAAATTTTGACTCACATATCTTCAACAAAAGAGGATACCTGACATTTTCAGGGAGTAGCGATGATGTGAGGGTGGAACCAAGGAAAGTCAAGGAGAGTCATGTTGGAACAAAACAGACAAGTGTCACCTTAGCTTGGAACAGCCAGGAAATATTCCCTGGCTTGCAGCTTAAAATGAACATTTCAGTTGTTCCGTTCATAGTGTGCCTAAGGCAGTCTATAGTGAAGGGTATTAAAGCATCTTTTAAAACACATTTCCTCCAAAATTGCTTGGATTTGAGGGTACCTTGAACAAAAAGTGAATTGCAAACAAGGAGAATTATACACTGAATTCAGCTTCTGTCTGAGCTGTTTCAAGTGTATGAAAGTGGAAGAGGAGACTTCATTCTTCCCCATGGGGAAGGGAATTTGCCAGCAGTTCTTGCAGCTGATGTTTGGAAAAGGGGTTCAAGACTGATCAATGTTCTTGGGTTTTGTATTTGCTCTCCATCCATCCACCAGAATCTGTCATCTTTTCTGTCGTGGTCCTGTTTTGAAAGGTGGTTTGGTTTTTTTTTTTGGTTTTTTTTGTGTGTTTTTTTTGGGGGGGGGTTTGTTTTTGTTTTTGTTTTTTTTGTTTTGTTTTTTTTTTTTGTAGAGGCTTTTGATTGGTTCTACATGAATTCACAGAATCATAAATTAATGCAACAACTTGGGTTGGAAGGGACCTTCAAGATCATCTCCTTCCAATCCCCTGCCATGGGCACAGACACCTTCCACTATCCCAGGTTGCTCCAAGCCCCATCCAAACTGTCCTGGAACACTTCCAGGGACGGGGCAGCCACAATTTCAGCAGATAAAGAGCATATATTGAAAGCTACTGAGGGCAGTTGGAAATGCAGCTGCAAATGTCCACAGCGTGGAATATTACACTCAAGAAGGAAGCAGACTGTGAGGACTGGGGATGGATAATGATACCCAAAACAGGGAGAAATCCAAGTGTATCTCAGACCTCAAGGAGCAGAAACATTAATACAGAAATTTTGGGAGCATCTTGGGCCTGATATTACCTTGCTTTTTTCATGTGTGTAAGTGACTGAGACTGGGCTGGATGAGGGTCTGGGCAACCTGGTCTGGCGGAAGGTTCCCTGCCCATGGTAGGGGTTTGGAACTCGATGATCTTCCAATCCAAACCATTCCATGATTCCATGATTCTGTGACTCTATGCCTCTGTGCCTCTGTGACTCTGTGACTGCAGCTCTCATGGACTCTGAGTAGTTCCAGTTCATCCCAGTCACGATCTAGTGAAGTTTCCTCTCTTCTCCAAACAGTTTTTCCCATGAAAACAAGGAGCTTTTCTGTCCCCTCACAATTCACAAGAGGCCATAGGAGGCTGGGAGAGGAATTGTGTTAATCCCAAGCTGTTCACCCACCCAATCCTTGTGCTCCCAGCCTTGTGTGTTTCAGTCTCACAGGTGTGTCTGGACCAGATTAACTCGAGTTGCCCAAGCAGAGCTTAAAAATTGGCCCTGTTCAGTGAGCAAGGGCAGTCAGCCTTGCAAGGACAGATGGTGCAATTAAGGAGAGCAGCTCTGCTGCCACATTCAGCATGGTCACCCTCACTTCCATATGTGTCCTGTCGTCTGAGGAGGGTTGGAGGCCAGCCAGACATCCCTGTGTTTGTGTTTCCTTGGCAGATACCACAGGAATAAGATTAAACTGCTCTGCTGGACCCGAAGGGCTGGGTCACCTATGAAGCTGGTGATGAGATGGTGACCCTCACCTCCTGCAGACCAAAGAGCCTGAATTTGTGTTCACTTTGGGCTTGGTTTCCCATCTTTATTCCCCTGTGGGAACTGAGGATCAGTGTAGATGATAATGGTGTTCCTCTTTTTGATAACTGAGTGGAAAACTCCCCCATGCCAGAGGAATAAGCAAGGAATGACAGCACAGAACAAATGCACTGCAACAGCCAGGCCAAGGATAAAGATGATGGACAGCTGTGGAGAAAGATGAGGATTTTTGAGGATACCCCAATGGGATCCTGGGATGCATTGGGAAGAGCATTGTCAGCAGGTCTAAGAAGTGTTCCTGACCCTCTGCTCAGCCCTGGTGAGACACATCTCGAGTGCTCTTTCCAGTTCTGGGCTCCTCAGGACAGGAGGGACATGGAGCTCCTGGAATGGGCCCAGTGGAAGGCTGTGAAGGTGATTTGGGACTGGAGCATCTCTGCCAAGGAAATGCTGAGGGAGCTGGGGCTGTTCAGCCTCGAGAGCAGACACAGCTGACAGGGGACCCCATTCCCGTCTGTCCCTGTCTGCAGGGAGGGCTCTGAGCAGGGCCCAGGCTCTGCTCTGGGAGGCTCAGCAATGGCACGGGAGGAACAGGCAGGAACTGATCCCAGGAAGTTCCACCTGGACATGCGGCAGAACTTCTTCCCTGTGCCGTGACCAAAACCTGAACAGAGACCAGAGAGGGTGTGGAGTGTCCCTTCCTGGAGATATTCCAGAACCATCTGGACACAATCCTGTTCCCTGTGCTCTGGGATGACCCTGCTGGAACAGGGAGTCTGGAGCAGATGACCCCACTGTGATCCCTTCCAGCCTGACTCATTCTGTAATTCCATAACTTGGTGATTTTGAAACTCTCCTGCTTCTTTTACTTTGGCCCAAATGAGAATGAATGGATGGACATAACCCACAGATACAGGTCTGTGCCGGTTGTTGAACATGCCCACATTTCTCCACCAGAAGACAGAGAAAAGCTGAGGAATATTTGACCGGCTGGTTTTTGTGCTGGGAAACAAATCTGAAAATCCAGTCTGGCAGATGAAGCTGCAGGAGTGTAAATAAGGGTTAGAACAGTCAGATGAAGATTGAAATGGATCAAACAGATCAAAGAAATCAAACAATGGTCTTGCCTGTGGGAAAATGACACTTTGGAGGGGGGTCAAACTTTGATTCAAAACTATTTACAACCTGTATTTCAATGCCACAGGGACAACTACAGTGAAGACTAACAGAGAAACTGAGCATTAAAAGCATCTCATAGCATGATATTCCATTAAATTCTCCCTTAATCTGGCTGGTTTGTTCACTTGCTGTGGAATGTTTTGGAAGTGATAAAGGTGTTATTTGAGAATCCCAAAAGCTTCCATAGTGGAACGGGGAGTTTTCCATTATCATTAGGGGAAGGATGCTGATGATTGCTCAAGAGCACATGCAAGGGCAAGCAGGATAATGCAGGGAACTCGTGGTCTTTGTTATGAGAAAATATTATCCAGAAATGACCTTTAGTTAGTTCACCTCAGATGAATAAAAGCACATCCTGCCTCCTGAGGATCCTGGAGGCACAGCCATGGGGAGATCTTTTCATGGCGGTAACTAATTCAGAAATAAGACCTAATAGGTGAAAGAGGAAGGAGATTGTCAGAAGCCTCAGGAATCCTCAGGACAAATCACAGTGAATTATTCTGCAGCAAATGCCAGCAAGGCTCTGATACCACCCACATCAGATAAGAAATGAGCTGGTTGGTGGCCACCTCGGCCCAGGCTGTGACTGCCTGGGACTTGTAATGCATTAATGATTCATTAGAAAACTTGATTTAATTGTCCTAAGTCTTAGGGCTCAAAGTTTGGCTTTAAAGCCCATATGGTTCTAACCTTTTGCCATGGGCAGGGCCAACTCCCACTATCCCAGGTTGATCCAAGCCCCATCAAACCTGGACTTGAACACTTCCAGGGATGGGGCAGCCGCAGCTTCTCTGGACAACCTGTGCCAGGGCCTCACCACCTTCATGGGAAGAATTCCTTCCCAATATCCCGTCTAAACCCACCCTGATTCCATTTAAGGCCATTCCCCCTCATCTCCGTGATGACAGTTCTGTTGAAAATCCTTCAGACAGAAATCAGTTTTTGTTCTGACAATATTCAGGGAAGAATTTTAATATTTCTCCACAAGTCGTTTTGGGAGAAAGAGGAGATTTTGCCTTCTCAGTTTTTTTGTTTGTTTGTTTGTTTGTTTGTTTGTTTTTCCCTGAGTTTTATTACACAGCTGTCTGAAAGTTCAGAAGAGATGAGGACAGTTACTGGTAGAGAAATGCATCTCTCCAAGATCTCTGTGTCTTTTGTTATGACTGGCACAGGGATTGAAACATTTATTGGCTTCCTGCAAGCTCGGATCCCACAATCCCCCATAACTCTTATTCTGACTGCTTTACAGATGCAGCCGCCTTCAAAATTCAGCCTTGAAGAGGGCATGTGTTGTTTCCTGAGATATTTAATGATTGCTGAGCCCAGGTAACTCTTCCTACCTGCTGTAAAGTTGGGTTTGAGCAGCCATCAGCAAGAATTTGCAATTTAACGCTTCACCAAGGCATTGTTTAATTGACAGTAACTCTCTGAACTCAACACTGCAATATTGAGGAATTAGACAGGAGAACAATTTGTGGACAACAAGTAAGCGCTGAAGCCTCTTCCTCTTCGGCTGTTTTGTCACTTCAAGCTGTCATTCCGAACAGTCTCTCTTCTCACTTCTCCAGTGCCTTAGCTGGGTTCACCTTGGAAGGGCTAATTAGCTCCTTGTCAACTCCTGCCTCCTCCTCAGTCCTGAAAAAGGGAGCTAAAATCAATTTGTCTTTCCAGCAACATCAACCAAGAAGGAAGGAAGGAAGGAGAAGGCAGGCAATGGAACGAGTGGCAGGGAATAGTGAAGCCCCTCAAAATAATTATAGAGAGAGCTTGGATGAATTTCTATCAGTTTGATGAGGAGAATCTACACTGAATTATTCTATTTAAAAGAGAGAAGGTGAGGCATGAAATGGATCTGCTTGTGGTCAACCATCTGCAAAAGGAGGAATTCATGGAAGATTTTGTGGATAACTCCACTGGCACTGCTGCATTCAGTACCTTGATCCCTGGTGTAGGTCTGTCCTTCCTGCATTTAGGTCAGAGGCCTGAACTGCAAACGCCACAAAGAAAGGGGATTTCTGCTACAGAATCGTGGAATTAGGTAGTTGTTAAGGTCGGAAAAAATCTTCAGGTCCAACCTTTGACCAAATACAACCATGCCCACTAAACCACATCACAAAGTGAATCGTTTAGAGACCTTAGCATCCCAGAGATCCACTGTGAAAGGCAGCACCCTCAGAGAAGCCAACTTCCAAAAAAATCCCTACTAGTTAATTTTATTTTTTTTTAATTCTTGAGGAAGATTTAGAGTTGCCACCACATTAAAGTGCTTTGGGTTGTTGGATTCATCTTGGGGAACTCTCCGAGGCCAGAGAATTTTCCAGTTGTTTGGGGAAAGAATTTTCTAAGAGTCCCCAGACAGACTGTATTTTTTTAGGGAATACAAGCAATTGCCCATTCCAAGAAAAAAAGGCAGTTGCATTTCATGGAATGCCATATATATAACAATAAAGATTCATTTTTCTCTAGGTGTTTTGCCGCTGGTTTTTTTTTTCCTTCATCCTACAAGTCCTTTGAAAAAATCACTTCAGGAAAAAAAATAACTTTGAGGAAATTGCTAATACTGTTTAATATCTGCTGCACCACATCCAGGAAACCTGCTGAGCTATTGCCAGTGGATTTGAAATGGGTATTAAATCCAATTTTTTGAGATTTCTGCTACTGGAAGTCATTATTCTTGAGCATAAATATTTTCAGAATGGATGGGTTTTGTGCAAATTAATTGCTTGTTCCCATATTGTTTACCACTGGCACATTTTCCTCAAAGGAAAACAAAAGCCCCTCTTTCCAAAGATTTCTAAACAGTGATAATTCATACATGGCTTTTCTGGGGCTCAGTTTGTTGCTGGGTTCAGTTAAATCTCAGGGTGACAGAACTGTTCCAGCTTCAAAAAGCAAAATCCTTGTAGACACTCCCAGGGAAGGCTCCAAAGCCAAATGGGAATTTCGAGCTGCTCTGCTCTGTCTGGACCTTGAGGCAAATCCTTGCAGACAGGGTTTTCCCCCAATTCTGACCTTTCTTGGTCACAGATCTTCAGGTGCTCTTCACCTTCCAGAGGATTTGGCTGCAGCACCACAGTCAGTGCAAGGAAACTACAAAGGGTCATCCACCCCTTTCCCAGGTAAAACTTTTTCCTGTGCCTTATTTAGATTCTTCTGTGCCCTATTTAGGTACTTCCACAATAACTTGCAAAGTTGGAGAGAAAGAGACAGGGACATAGAGCTCATGCAAGGTGTGTGGTTGAGTTTGTGCACAGGAATGGAGATTGCCCCACTTATTCCTCTGGAGAGGTTGAAAGTGCCTCACACCCATTTAATCTTATTTTTAACTCTAAGTGGGTGCCTAAATTGCATTGCTTTCAATGGGAAATGAGAAGGGTTTCGGTTTCCTTGCTGAATAGGAAGGAGTCAAGCCCCAAATCTGGGCATTAAATTTGAAGGCACTGACAAATAAAGGATGGGATTTATTGTGTTCTTTTTTGATCATTTTGCTTATTCCCTGGATGTCACCCACTGAGTGTGATATATAGGCTGGGTCCTTTTCATGTATGAGGTCTAAAATTGGGCAACCTCCAAAGGCTGCTGGTTATGTTTTCATTTTTTGGGGTGCTTGAGGAGCCTTTATAATTTAGGCAGAATATCTGGTACAAACCCATACTTGGTGCACTTTCAGTCTCCATTACTTCCGCTTCTCTGGGACAAGAATTCCTGAGTGTATCCAGAGTTCTGCCCTGAATTCAGACACTCTGTGCACCTGCCCCCAGACATCCCCAGTCTGACCTCCCTTTTAGGTCCCACACATTCCCCTAGGAAGATGCCACCTCAACTTGTGTAAGTCCTGAGACCTTCCAGGAAGTCCTGAGACCTTTCAGGGTTAAATCACCCAATTTCAGGTGCCTACAAGAGGTGTTTCTTCATCTGAGCCAGCTGATCATGTTCCCACTGTGGGCAAAGGCGATGCAGCCAAGAGAATCAGAGAATTCACCCTGTGCTTCCTCTGGCCAACCCAAGGATCCTCATCTATTTCACCATGAGATGAATCATAGAATCATGGAATGGTTGGGGTTGGAAGGGACCCTGAAGACTGCATAGTTCCACCCCCCCTGCTATGGGCAGGTTGTCCCAAACTCTGTCCAGCCTTTTCTTTGAATGTTTCCAGGGATGAGGCAGCCACTGCTTTCCTGGGACACTTCTGCCAGGGCCTCACCACCCACAGAGAAAAGGAATTCCCTCCCAAAAATCCAACTTAACCCTGCTCTCTCTCAATTTAAAATCATTCTGCCTTGTCCTATCATCTCTTTTGAGAAGTAAAGGACAAAACCTTTTCTCCTGACATCTGTTCATCACTTTTGAGAAGTCCATGACTTCCTTCCTTGTTTTTTATGTGAGAGATGCCTTCTAAGAAACCCTTCCCATATCCCTGCAAAATTCATGACTTTCCAGACTGCTGCAGGCAGCTCCCACTTGTATGAGCATGGTGGACTTTCCTTCAAGAAGGAATCTTTAAGGTTTCCAGGGATGATGACTACACCACTTCCCTGGGACCCTGTTCCAATGCTTGTTCACTCTTTCACCCCTGAAAGCTGTGAGACATCAGAGCCAGTCCAGACTGATCATAAACCAACCTCTGACAGCTGTGGCCCAGCTCGTCTTTCATTCCCAGGGCAGTGCAGCAGCTGGACGGAGCAGGAGGCTCAGTCCTGTACAATTGTAATTTATGCCTTGACATGTGGGGAAATGTGTGCAATTTATGATTCTTCTACTGCAGACGTGATCTGTTCAAGCAGGACCCCATTTTTTTGGAAACTGAATTGTCTGAATGACTTTGTAAGTTATGTAGATTTCTCCAAACCTTGAGTTTGGTGTCTAAACTAGAAAGATGTCTTTTGATTTCTCTTTACTTTGTTTAAGTTATGCTAAAATACACGTTTTGCTTGGAGAAGGAAAAGTAAATGAACGAGGCAGTACTCTCAAGGAATATTCCCTGGCTGCAGCAGCTACTTCAGTGCTGGAATAACTGGAATGTTACAGTTTCCCTCCTCACAAAATCTGGTCTCAGTTGAGAATGGGTCTCAAATCTCCAGATGACTCCAGTTTCATGGTATTTCCAAACAAGAAATACTAAAATTACAGTGATTATTGTTTAATAAACAGATATTTGATAGCTGTAATATGGCAGCTTCGGCAGCTCCAGGACTTCACAATGATTTGTATTCACAATGCAGAGCATCAAAATACTTCTGGTCTAAACATGTGTACCCCAAACCTGCTCACAAAGCAAAGAAAACCCAAAACAATCCTGGCCAAATGGTTGAGCAGCCACTGCTAGATTTTATAGCGACCTCTTTGTAAGATCTCTGTACCTTCAAGCCCTTTGCTACACATTTTCATCTCAAATTCCCACCGATAATGAAAGATTATCCCTTTTTTGTTTATCCAGAAAAACTCTTCCCACTCTTTCCCTCTCACCACTTGGTCCAGCCAAGCAAACCCACTCTGATCTGAGAGATTCTTGCCAAGAGCAGCAGATGGAAGGTCACCAAATGTGCTGTGTTTGCAATCCTTTTTTTGCCCCCTCTTTGGTGTAATCTTTCCCTCTTCTAACATTTGACAGAAACCAGTGTGATAAAGAGGATGGGAAAACAAGACGGTCTTCAGGCCTCTTTGGTGCTCCAAATATGAAATTTTATGGTGCTGGAAAGACAAAGGTTACTCTCTCTTCCCCTCTTCCACATCCATTTACATTATAAATCTCTCCCTCATGTATAAATTGAGGAGTGTTGCTTACCAGTAACCTCCTTCCTTCAGAAGGGTTTTCAGCTGCCTTGTTTAAAACTGGATATTCACAAGCTACCAGGAGGTTTTGTTTTATTTTCTAAAGGTGTGTGAATAAATTACCGCAACTGAGGTGGGGCAGGCAGCACACGGGGACCTGTGAGTGGGAGGTGGATGCCACGAGCATCCTCTCATGCTGTGCTCTCATGTTGGTGCCCCACAGCTTTCATTCCAGCAAAAGCTGGGATTTGTTGTTATTATTATTATTATCTCTCTCTTTTTTTCCTGGTAATGTTTTGTAAGTCACAGCAACAACACGATAACAGCGAGCCCAGCCTGTTCAACACTATGTAAATATTTTCCTGTGGGAAATGAGATAGAAAATTCATGTCCACGGATTTCAAAAGGTCACTTAGGCAGCAGTGTTTGAACACCAGCAATCCGCATCCCAGCTGCCTCTGGTGATAATTCCTGTTTAGGTGCTTACCAGGCATGGAGAACATGGGAAGTGAGGTGTGTAATGGGGATGGCAGAGGGATGGAGAGGGAGGACAGGAGACCAAGGCACCAAACAGGAGAGGTGAGAAAGAGGCACAGCAAGGAGGGTTCTTCAGACACAGAATTTGGTGGTCTGAAGTTATGCTAAAGGCATTTCCCAAAATACTCATTTACAAATGTCGCTGTTGTTCTGTTCCAGGGCGTTTCACATTTTTTGGAAAAATCAAAGAATCATGGAATGGTTTGGGTGGAAGGGACCTTCAACAGGCACAGGGTGGCATTCTTGAGGTGTCCTGTGCAGGGCCAGGAGTTGGACTCGATGATCCTGATGGGTCCATTCCAACTCAACATATTCTATAATTTTGTGATTCTGCGATCATCCAGTTCCCAATGGGCAAGGACAACCTGGAAGTGTTGAAGGGTGGGTTGGATGGGGTTTGGAGCAACCTGGTCTAGTGGAAAGTGTCCTTACCTCTGGCAGGGGGTTGGAACTGGATGATCTTTAAGGTCCTGTCCAATTCAAACCATTCCATGACTGTATGATCTTTTTTGGGGGTTTCCCGTGGAAGAGGAGGCTTTGCACACTGCGTCCTGACCCTGATTCATTTTAAAAAGGCTTTGCTTTGCCAGGTTTCTTTCAGCTGACACATTTTGTTTTCTTCATTGCCTCTGGTTAACATTTCCTACTTAGGCAACAACTCATGCACTTCTTTATGTTATTCATCCTTTGTCTTTAAGGCTGTTTATTTGTGATTGCCATCAGCCCTTCTGAAGCAGATTGAAAAGATTGAGAGGTTTGAGATGACAAAAAGAAGAGCCTGTCAGAGAGGAAAACCTTTAACTTTCTTTAGCTGGGTGCAAAGTTTTGGCTTGAAGGAAGTAAAATTAAAGTGGGTTTGTTCATGCATGTGGTTAATGTTAGATCCTCTCCTTTGTGTTTCTGAACACTAGGGAAGTGGAAATAATTCCTTCTGAATTTGCAGGGATCAAAGCACAAAGAGATGCAGACCACTGAGTGGTGGTTGTGGGCCACAAGAGTCAAGATAGGTGGAAGGTGCTGACACACGGACTCAAATATCTCTGTAAAAAGCATTTAAGACATCTCTGTAAGATTCATTTTAAGGTTTTCTTTAAGCAAGTCCTGAACTTGAAGTACCTAAGAGAGTGTGTTTGAACAGTGTGAAAATGTCACAGCATTTTGGGGGATACAAATCTTTGTTTTTCATCAGGCCCTCTGGCAAAGCAAAGCGGAAAGGACAGAAATCCCACATCACTCAAATGAGTCATTATTGCAACCACTTTTGGGCTGGGAAGTGAAAGCTTGGATTTGTTCAAAGTGAGGAGCCTAAAGATCATTCCAGTAACCAGGATGAGTTCGCTAAAACCTGATTCTCCCTTCCCAAAGTCCTGACAAAGAACTTTTACCTCCTTCCACGTAAGTTTTTAAATAACATCAATATTGAAATAACATCCAGGTTTTCCTGCCAGGTTTTCTCTCAGGGTTTTTCCCTCTCTCTTTTTCTCTCTTGACAAAGGCTCATTTGGCTTATTAAAATAATGTAATTATACTTTGAGATTTTTTTTTCTGAGATAGCGAGAGGGAAAAAAATCTCATATTTTTTGAGACTTAAAGATTTTGCCTTTAAGAAGGAAGTATAGAAAGTTGCAAGTCACCTACACTGGAGTCAGGACTTCATCTTTTGTCACACAGATAAAGTACCACAGGCTGGTCTCAAATACTTTCCTGTACATGGTCGATTCCGGGTATCAGCCTTTTGTAGCACATTTTTTCCTGATAACCACTGAACATTCTGCAAGTCCCTCTAGCGTGGAAAATGGCTGTGTGAGGAAAAGATGTTCAGCATAGCTCAGAATTCTTAATTTTTTCCTGATAAAAAGTAAGTGCTGCCTCCACTGGAATGTAGTGGTTTCATATGAAATCATGGATGACTTAAGTGCTCCCTGTTATGTCTCAAAGTCCTTCCCAAAGCTTTAATTTTCCATTTATAAAGAACACAATAATTGAGATTACGTTTCTTCCCCAAACCAAAGGATTTCGCTATCAAACATGGCATTTTTCTGCAGAAAGGAATTATTTACAGACACAACAGTTCCTGAAATAACTTAGTGCTTGCAGGGACATCCCTCCATGGGTGCACATTACAACCTGACCTCAGCGTGACATCCATAATTTCCTTCCTGCCCCTCATCCTGTCATCATCTCCAGGTGGGTTCTGAGTGCAGCTCCAGGAGTTGCAAAGTGTTCCAAAGGCAGAGAGCCCAACACATCCCTTCGCTCTGGACTGGGAAAATCCCGGTTTGCCTAATCATGACCCAAGCACGAGGAGCCTGATTTGCTCTGTTGACAAAGTGGGGATGCAGGAACAGAGATGAATTTGAATTTGAAAAGAAGAGGCTGATTTAGTGCTAATCCAGACTCCCCGATCCTGAAAGGAGATATTTGGATTTCTGTGCCAGGTGCCCATCCTGGCTGGCTGCCTCCTGCTGACTCGCTGGGAATGGAAATCCCTCTTTGCTTCAGTCCTGAAACAGGCATGGAGATATTTTCCTGTGGAAAAGCCAGTGGAGACCTGGGAGCTAGGAAATCTTCCACCTTTTATTCCATGGGAGATTTAAACTTGTTCCTAGCCTGGATGCAGCCTGTGATGACACTGCAAACCTGCTTAAGAGCATTAGTCAGAATGCCAGCATTTATCCACTCAGCAATGACTCCTAATTCCCATTTCAGGCAAATCCCCATCTCTCGCTGCAGCTTGATTACAACAGTGATTAATTTGAAAGTCAACATATTTACCCAAAATACAACATCATTAAAAAGACTAAACATAAACCTGCATATTTACAAATATCTTAACTTGACGTGATTAAAACAAACAGCCTCCTCTCTGCTTGTATGGAGCCAGGGAGATGAGCTTCTTTTCCACCTTTATATTTTCGTGTCAATAGATGGCACTAGCATTTTCTCAAATTTTCACTACAATATTAGATTTTCTTATGATTCCTCCTGCTCTCACTCGGATTTTCAAAGGATGGAATTGATGATTTCCAAGGGGGTGTTTTATCCTTAGTAAATATATAATATCGCTGCAGTTTGACTCTCAGCAAGTAAATCTTTGCATACTTCATAAAGCCTCAATGCCATAAGACTGATTTTTTTGCCATTGTGAGAACAAAATTAATTTAAAGTTTTCATTTCATTTCCATACTGATGGGAAAGTTCACCAGGAAAGCCCTGTAGGACCTCTGTGTAGGGTGCCTCAAAAATCTTATGGCTTTTACTCCATCATCACAGTGAAAATAGAAAGACATTGCTCCATTTCAATTATATTTTTATTTGAAGAATGAGCAATGGGTTGCATGAAAAGCAGAGATATTAAAAGTTGTCAATAATATTCTCAGTTTGTTTTACTCTACCCTCACAAATAGAGGAACTGGTGAAGCTGCACTTTTCATACCAGCTCAGCTTTTCTAATTAAACTTACAATTTAGGAAAACATATTTTAACATTCTAGCAGAAGTTCTTGTTTCTGTCAGTGCAGAGTCTTCTTGAATTCAAACAAAAATTCAGCTGGTCATCGTCATTCCAAACAATTTTTAGTTTCATTTGCCTGTTCTTAGAGAGGCTGTTGATGTGAACATCTCCTTCACGGTGCAAGAACCGATGGATTTGGATATCAGAGGTAACAAGAGTAAAGGGGGCACAGACTTGGTTTATCACCTGAGAGACTTTGTAGGAACAGTACCAAGACAAAATGAAAAGTTTGCTGTCCCAGTTCCCCAGATGTTCATAACAGTGATTTCTTCAACTTGTGAGGTTATGGTGATGATAAAGATAATTGCAGGAATTATTTTCCCATTTCATAGAATCACAGAATGATTTTGGTTGGAAATTACCTTAAAGACCACCTTGTTCCAATCCTTCCACTAGATCAGGTTTCTCCAAGCTCTGTCCAACTGGGCCTTGAACACTTCCAGGGGTGAAGCAGCCAGGGAGTTCCTGCACATCCTATGCCAGGGCCCCAGACCCTCACAGGGAAGAATTTCTTCCCATTCCACCATCTAAGTGTAGCCATTCCCCCTTGTCCTGTCCCTGGGGTGCTTTGCCACGAGGGCCACACATTGAACAGGATTCAAAGGGAACTTTGACGAATCCATCAGCCGTGGAGTCTAATCAATAAACATGCAAATCTCCCGATATCCACATATTGCTCATGCTCCCAGTCCACAGAGGTTTAGGAAACAGCCACTAGTTAAATCAACGGCAGGTCAGTGATGGGAAAGTTCTGAGATAACACCAGGTCATGACTAAGGAATTATGATGGGAACCTGAAGGAACAAGCGAGCCCTGGACCCCACAAGGTTTATTCTCCTCAGATTTCTGCATTACGGATGGATCAGTTTAACTCTGGCAGGTAATTGTCAGCTGGCCCAGGGCAGCAGCATTTTGCTGTTGGAATTTTATGCCTCTAACAATCGTGGTGCCTCCATTTACGAACACAGAACTAATTAACATGCCAGTTAAAGCACGTGGGTTTTGACACAGGGGCAAGGAGAAAGTGCAGAAATCAAACCACTATAATTAATTATGTTTGCTTCTCGGAGCAAGGCACTGGTGTCCTGGGATTTTCTGCCTGTCTTCATTCCCTTTGTTCATCTCCCTCCTTGGTAATAATGCAACACTTGTAGAAATTAATTTGGTGGAAATTGATTAAAGGTGGACATTGTTTGCCCGGGAAGGTAATTGTCTCTGACACGTGGTGTGGGGGAAGGTGTGCACATAGAGGTGCAGGAAGGTGCAGGTTAATCTTCTCCTCTGGAGCTGGAAGTGTAAGGAGGTAAATCAAGGGGGTGATCTCAGCCAGAAAACATGGAAAGGAAGAGAAATAAAATGGAAGGAAAGTGAGTTCAGCAGCAGAACACGGCAAGAGAGAGAATTATCACAGAATCTTTGGATCAGAGGATGATTTGGGCTGGAAGGAAACTTTAAGAATGTCCAGTTCCAACTCTCTTGGGCAGGGACACCTTCCACTAGACCAGGTTGCTCAGGGCCTTCAGCTCTTCCAGGGATCGGGCAGTCAGAACTTCTCTGGAAAATTTCTTCAAGTGTCTCTTTCCCTTCACAGGACAGAATTTTTTCTTAATATCTGACTTGATTCTACCCTCTTTCAGTTAAAAGCCTTGTCCTGTCACTAATTCCATAAATATAAAGGATTATGCCTGACTGAGCCAACTCTGAAAATCCGCTCACACTTGAATATTTGGGTGTAATTTCTGGGTATTAATATTTCTTGTAATTAGAGTTTTGACTCCCGTCTTCATTCCTCCTCCAGTTTATGCAGGTAAGACTGTCCAGGCAATAGGCCAAACCCATCTTGTGGTTCCTCCTGTAATAATTTGAATGAGAACAGGAATTCATTTAGTTATTAATTTTTCCAGCCAGTCTGGAAAGGGAGTCGTAGCAACCTGGTCTAGTGGAAGGTGTCCCTGCCCATGGAATGACGTTGGAATGAGATGATCTTCAAGGTCCCTTCCACCCCAAACCATTTGAGGATTCTAGGATTTTTCCTTCTTATCTTGCACCACCAGATGACCAGTAGAGGGGAATCTCTCCAGCCAGATGGTTTCCCTGGTGTCCCATCAAGGAATGAAGGAGAACTCTGTCCTCCTCCATCCATTTCGCTGCCAGTGAATGTTCTGGATTTCAGCTGAAACCAAGGATTGCTCTGTGCCATTTGACATCTCACCCAAAAGCTGATCCAAAGGGATTTAAGCCTGGAAGTCAAGGATTGTGTCACAGACAAATCACTGAGCCATGAATGAGAAAACAGGAAAGCAAGGAAAGGTGATGATGGAAAAGCACAGAGGGTAAAACCTAAGAGTAAAATCCCTGACACAGAGTAAGAAAACCCTCTTCTGATAACAAAGATCCTAACTACTTAATAAAACTTCAGCAGTTTTTCCATTATTAGTGGAGTCTGAGATCATAAATGAAGAAATCATAAATGGAAAAATCATAAATGAAAAAGAAAGCAGAGCAAAAATCGGGAAGAATAAGTTGGGAATGCTGCAGCTTCACAAGACATTTAAGAAAATTTGCTCATCTCTCTCTAATATAATTTTATCTCTCTATTTCTTTAATATTGATTCTTTTTGTCAACCAGACAAATTATTCTGCAGTATTTTTAACACTTTTTCAGAGCCCCATCTGTTTGCATGATAATTTCCCCCAAGTCCTTATAAGGGCTGTAATAATCCCTTCATGTTAACTTTTATTATTTGATTTCCAACTGCCTTAGCTCAGAAGGAGCAGCACGGGGAAATGTGTGTATTAACAAATAGCAATTCCCCACAATTCTTGTAGAAATTAATCATAAAAAAAGGATTAAGTTTCAACCACCTCCTTCAGGGCACAGTATTCACACAGGTGCGGGTTGGAGTCAGGAGGACGGAAGTGCAGAGGAACAGAACAAGCTCAGCCTGGCTCCAAAATAGGTTAAACTTGAATGTTTGGGAAAGGGAAAGAACAGAGCAGACAGAGACGATGCATCCTCAATTTTCTTCCATTTTCCAATAAATTTTATTTCCATACCCGAGACTGTTGTAACTTGCCAATTTATTAATCTGCAACAGGAATCTTTTGTGAGTGTTCATTCACCTTCAAAAAAAGGCTTTAACCCAATTTGCCATCTTGCAGCTTTTGCTCTGCCTATTAAATTATTTTATTTCAACTTGAAATTTTCACAGTTTTTCCCTTTTGGTTCTCTTCTCCCTCATAAGGAGGTGAGAGTGAGCATTTGGATAGGGCTGAGTTGTTGGCTGGGGTTAAACCACAACAAAAATCTTTTAAAAATCATGTCCTTTTGTTTGTTTTTTATCTGCCTTCCAGTCATTTATTCACTAAGTTCTGGCAGAAGAGGTGGTGAATGGCCAACACTCACCCAACTTCTCTAAAGGCTTCTGATCTTCCAGCAGCAAAAAGGGGGACACCGACCTCTCATGGAAAAGTCTGGAAAGATGAGATGAATGGAGCTGAAGAGTATATTTCAAGTATTAATGTATATGTTTATATGTGCAATACTCAGGTGGTTGAGGCCATTAACCACACACACATCCCGTAATATCCCGTCAGAACAAGAGGACATTTGGTGTTGCTACAATATTCAAAGGGGTCCTCAACCTTCAAAACTACCAAAATCCCCTTCCAAATACTTCTCCCTCCTCTCTCAAGAAAGATAATCCTAAATATATGCCAGACCTGTGCTGAGACCAACAAAACGCGCCCACAGGAGATTGTTGCAGCATTTTCCTCCGTCATGCATGCAATCAGGACCATGTGCCCTCATTAGGAAACCTGGGTGTTTCCTCTTTGGGAGCCAAATTCCCCATTCTGTAGTTGTTCCCACACTTTGGTAGCAGAACCTTTGATATTCACTTTCCAATATTGCATTAAACATTACATGAAGACTCTGCCTCTCAGATTCCTTTTGCTGTACATTATAAATTTGCCTGCTCTGCAGAAGAGCACGACAGGGACATTGTTCTTTCATTCCAGCTGCGAGACAATGTCAATAGATAAGTGTGCATTAAAACTTCAAGATCATTTTATTTAGACTTAATTCAATTAAACTTTTCTTTGTGCTTTTGTTAGCAGTTTTCTATTAAGGTCATTTAGTCGGACTTATATTTAAAAAGGAATAGCTGCAGAGTCTTGCTGCTTAATACAGAGGAGTGCTTCAATTGCCAAAGTCCAAGGTGAGTCAAAGGGAACTGTTCAGGTAGATCCAGGACAAGCCAGAAAACAACCAGCCCCAGCCAAGTCATTGCTGCCAACCCCAAACAAAGGTTCTTTTGTCACTTGATTGTTTTATCTGTGTCTTCTCTTTATAGATGCCCTGCTCAGCCACAGATAAAGGTGGGACTGCACTGAGTTTGAGAAGACTCAGCAGTGTAGCAAGGTCCCAAGAGCACTGAGAATTTTCCAATATATTTTCCGGCAAATATATTTTTTGTGTAAAAATCATCATCATCATCATCGAACACTGTGGGAGGAAGGTTGCTTTACAAGAACACAGAAGGAGAGAATCACAGAATTATTTGGGTTGGAAAGGACCTTTAAAGGTCATCCAGTCCAACCCTCCTGCAGTGAACAGGGACATCTTCAACTAGAGCAGGTTGCTCAAAGCCCCATCCAACCTGCCCTTGAACACTTCAAGGGATGGGGCATCAACCAGATTTCTGGGCAACCTGTGCCAGGGTTTCACCACCCTCACTGCAAAAAAAATGATTCCTTATTTCTAGTCTAAATTTCCTTTTTAAAAACGTTTTAAATCATCACTCTTTGTCCTATCTCATCAGTCTCTGCAATAGTTTGTCCTCATTTTCCTTGTAGGCCTCCTTGGAGCACTGAAAGGCTTGTAGAGCACCCAATACTCTCCCTCTCAGGGCCCACCTTCAATCAGATGTGAGCAAGGCTAAAGAGTTTTGCGTTTTGGATGGTATCTAAATCCTGGAAGACGCCACCTGGTCAAGAATAGCGAGGAAAATGAGGGCATGAGGCGTGCTTGAAGCTTAAACAGATTTTGAAATACAGCACAATCGCCCAGAATCACGGAATTTTTAAGGTTAGAGAAGACCTCCAAGACCATCAGTTCCAATCTTTGACCAAACACCACCCCAGCCTCAGTTTTGGTGGGACCATGTACTGGAGCTTAGAAATCCCTGAGATATGGAACACATTGGAAATAAAGTTTCACTGCAACATCAGCAAAACCAGGAATCCTTGGCTGCTATCCCAAGTAAATTAACACTCATGCCAAGTGCTGACTTGTCTGCAACAAAGGCCTCTGAGTCTGCCACAAAGTTCAATTAATTGGATGGAAAGATCTCACTGGATTTCAGTGAGATCTGCTTCAAGACTCAGTGAGAAGGAGAGGCCATATCTGAAGGGACCTATCAAAGCCAAAGCAGTGTCCTGCACACTCTTGGCTTTCACCTGTCCCAAGTCTGAAACTGCAGCTGGCAATAAATATCCTCAATTATTAGTGGAAATCTTCAGCTCAGTGATTTTGGGATGTTCCTGCCAATAGACACTTGCAGTGTCTTGGTTCATGCCTCTGCAGAAGTGTCTCCTGTTTACTCGTGCAAATTTCTACTCCTGAAAGGATTCTCTGTAGTGATGCGAAACCAGGGATGCCAAGAATTGTGCCAAAGGCCAAACTCCACAGACTCCATAGTCCAGACACTGACATATTTCAGACATCTCCTCATCCTACTTTCTCAATTTCCAATTGCACTTTTAAAAAATTGATTTCTCTCGAAAAGAAGTCATTCTGTGACCTGAATGGAAAGCAGAAACAATAATACCTCACCAGCAGCTGACTGCAGGCAGATAAAGCTCATGAATACATAAATAATTTGGGTTTGGATTAATAAATAATTTGGTATTGGGTGAGATCTCACCATGTCAAACCTCTTTCCATGCATGTGTTCACCACGGTGTTGCTGTCCTTTCAAGCTCCATTTAAATCTCTCTTAATGAGTTTTAAAATGACCATAGTGATGTTAGAATTGATGGAGAGATGCTGTTTATACTAGAAAAATATATTTTAATTCTATTTGTAAGAACAGACAAAAAACCATTGCAAGGTGAATGCCAGTTGTGTCCAGGATCAACTCAGAAATCTTTTCAGCTCACAGACTGTGTTAACACTATTTTATAAATCTCTGTAGTTAGATTATTTCTCTGCAAAATGTTTAATTGCCACCCTTTTGCCAGACTAGCATATTCCTGAGATACTTAGATAATTCATTACCATTGTGCTGAAGACTGCATTTCCTGGAGTTTACATGGATTTTCTGTACTTGTATCATAGAATCACTACAGGAAGGGTTGGGTTGGAAGGGACTTTTAGGTCCATATGGTTCCAACCCCTCTGCCATGGGCAGGAACACCTCCCACTATCCCAGGATGCTCCAAGGCCTGTCCAACCTGGCCTTGGACACTTCCAGGGATGGGACAGCCACAGCTTCCCTGGGCAACCGGTGCCAGGGCTTCACATCCTCACAGGGAGGAATTTCTTCCCACTATCCAATCTGACTCTCTGCTCTTTTAGTTTAATTTGCAGATGTCATCACCCTAATTTCTGTGTGTACTGCAAGATGGAACTATGAGAAAGGAGTAGCTTTAAATTTCTGCAGTTTATTATCAAGATCTATATTGGCTCTTCTTGCCAGTTTAGCATCTTGAATGCCCCCACACATCAATGCCAAGAGAAAAGTTCCTGCAGCAGAAAGGCCATCCTGTTTTACATTTCCAAGTTCATCTGTGAGGTGCTGTTACACACAGGTTAAAGCATGAGATGCAATTATTCTGGAGCCAGGGAAAGGTAATAGGATGGCTCTACCTGACCTGACTTTGAAGTGTGGTTAAAACCACCTAAGAACAAGAAGAAGTGTGGCTCCCTGATGCTCATTTTCGTGGGTAAAAAGTGAAATCACAGAGTACAGCAGAAAAAAAAAAATCTATTATTACCAGAAGTTATTCAAGGATTTGATGGAGATGTGCAACAAGGATGTGAACTGCAAGATCAAGTGATAGATCCAGGGCACCACAGTTGAAAATCCCATTGTGAGCTTCTTAAAATGCTGGGTTTTTCTTACATGCACAGAGCACTTTCGAAATCTGAAGATGGAAAAAGCACTCAGTGCTATTATGAAAGATTCCTCAATAATTGATTCACTATGCTAATCCTTCTCCAAAATCAACCTACATTCTTCTTTCAGTCTCTGCTGCTCAAATCCAATCACAAAAATGGGAAAAATGAACTGCTTGCAACCAGTCTCAACAGGGAAAAAAAACCCCAAAGTTCTCTTTCTGGTTGTTTTTCTTTGCTTATCGATTTGTTCTCAGTGTGTGGTTACAATTATTTTTTTATCTCCTTCTTTGATAATTTCCATTTTTTGCTCAATGGGATTGTCTTCTGATATTTGGTATTTGAAAGGTGATCTTTTAATTTCCAAATTTCAAAGGGCAGGAAGGGATGCAAGATTGTATTTTTGCAGCTCAGTCTATCGGTGAAGTCCATTTCCATGTAGGCAATTTTTCAGCACTTTTGTACCTGTTGACCACACCAGGATCACTGGATTCCCAGTGATAGAATTCCTGTAAAATTCCATCATGCAGAAACTTAGTAAGTGCAGCCAGCTCTCCTCCAGGGAGAAAATAAAACCAGGAAAAAATAAAGCCCTTCAAACCAGGAAAAAACAAAACCCTTCAAACCCTTCAAACCAATATTTTGCCATAGGGAATCAGACCTGCGTTCTTCCTGTCCCTGGATTAGAATAACAACCTTAGGGAAGGATATGAAATTTATTCTTGGAGAGATCAGAGGGAAAACTGCTTCCAAAGTGGAGATCTAGACAATAGACTACATTTTGAGTATCCTTGCTTGTTCCTTTTTTCCCCCCCAGATTTTCAAATTTGGAGAAAAGCCAATATTTCCCTTGCTGAGGAAGCCAAGCCATGGAAAAGGGAACATCTGACTCCAGAATTCAACCTAGAGGCCATGGGTATGTGAATTACAAAATCATGGAATAGTTTGGGTTGGAAGGGGAAGATCACC
The DNA here is from genome assembly GCA_013398615.1 of Brachypodius melanocephalos. NCBI lineage: Eukaryota > Metazoa > Chordata > Aves > Passeriformes > Pycnonotidae > Brachypodius > Brachypodius melanocephalos. Next base: position 925,198 of record VZSR01000824.1, read on the forward strand.
TCATTCCACCCCCTGCCGTGAGCAGGGACACCTTCCACCATCCCAGGATGCTCCAAGCCCTGTCTAACCTGGCCTTGGAAGCTTCCAGGGATGGGGTGTCCACAACTAAAAAAGGCCACAAAATTTTTCTGGGGACCGATGAGCACAGCCTAGAGAGATCTAAAACACAGCTTCCACCTACATCTTGAGGAAGGGCTGACAACCACAGCATCTAAAGATTCTCCAGAGTGGCTCCTGAGCACCTTCAAACTCAATAGAAATTGTTGTTTTGCAGGAAAATGAGTCCTAACCACCCCCAGATCCACCACATCTTGATCAATTTGAGTTCCTTGGCTTCTGCTGCATGTTTTTTATCTCATGTCTCATCTCTTCTTTAATTTATGAAGGAAAAAATCACCTGCCATGTCACTCAGGGAAGGTTGTTTACCCCTGTGTCATCCCACGCTGCCTGGTCTGCACCAGGAACATCGGAATGGCAGCTGAGGGAAGAACATTCCTGTTCACAGTGAGGGAAAACAGAATCCAAAGACAATGATGGCGGGATGAGATTTCCCTGTTCTTGTGAGTTTGAAAGTCTTTGATTGGAAAAATAAAAAGCTGGCTCAGTTTAGTTTAATATTTACTGAGTAAAATCCAGATTAGCCCTCACTGCTTGGTTGGCAGAGAAATGGCTCAGGGATAGAACAGAAAAATCACTGAGGTGAGACCCCCTTCAATGGCACTCTGAAGTCCTGTACATGAATTGTTGCTGTTGCCATGTTTAAAGGCAATGGTGTAGATCCCACTTCTCATAATTACTCTGCAATAAAGCAGGAGTAAAAACTCATTTTTTCAACTTTTTCCTGTCGGTTGAAATACTCCCAGCATCTCCCACTTCCCTCAGGTCCTCTAAGCAATCGTGTGAATTTCAAGGATTTAATTGCAACTTGGAGACCGTTTTGTAAGACCAGAGGCCATAAAACAAACCTTATCAGCCTTGGTAGAGACACTACAAATAATATTGTGGGGTTTGTGCCTTCAGGGGGAGGGAGAATGGAATGGTTTGGCAGGGAAGAAGAGAAGGGAAAGAGAGGCTCAGAAAGCAGGTAGAACATGAATAATTGTGGAATAATTTAGGTTGGAAAAGACCCTTAAGATCATTATTGCACCCTGTAAAGATTCACAGAGCGTGGAAGCTGCTCATCATGAAAATGCAAATGCCTCGCTCTGATCTGAAGAGAGAGCAAAAATAGTCAAGGAGTTGCCAGGGTTGACAGGAGAAGTGTTCAAGCAGATGAGCACCTCACACAACCAGTTTAAACCAGGCACTGATTTTCATTTTAACTCAACTGGCATGTGAGGAAGAAAGAGATGTTCTGATAGGAAAAGGGGAAGGAGGCATTAGTTGAAAAAGGAAAAGGGAAGTTTTAATCCCATAGATATAGAAAGAAAGGGATGTAGCATCTGTTTTTCCTGACCTGTGATTTTGAGCAAACCTGAGGGGCACTCCGCAGTCATGACAGCCAAAAAATTTCCCAAAACTTATTTCTCAAGTGAATATCTGCCTTCAAACACGACCCCAGCTGCTGTGGGATGGGTAGGACTTTGTAGAGACCTGTCTGGAAGGCCATCCTCACATGAAGGACATCAGATGGCCATTGTGGGATGAAAATGCAGACAAAAGGATTATTGTCCAGGTTTTATTTGGGAATTAAAGTCTGAATTTCATGGCTCCCATGCTCTCTTGGGGTGAGGAAATGGTTCAGACAATGTGCACTACCCTGCAGTGGGGCAGCCACAAAACTTGGCCACCAAGTCAAGATTTTAGGGAAACTGTTCTGACGTTCTTTTCATTATTAAGGAAAAATAAATAAGACTTTCATCTCTATACATTTTGGTGAAATTATAAGAGTTACAAACCCCCAGTCCCCACACCCAATTCCTTTCATCCTTTGGGAATTGGCGATTTCATGGCTGAAATATCTCCAGGGATTTTTGTACCTTTCTTTAACAGTCATAATGACAACTGCCAAGAAGTTTTCCAGTTACATTGAGGCCATTTGCCTGATCCTGCTCTGGAATATTAAAAGAAAATGAAGCTGAAGAGAGCTGACAAATGGAAGAAGAAATAAAAGGCCTGAGACATGAGAAATAAGGGAAAGAACTATCCCCAAAGTAAAACCCATGTGAATTTTGTTTTGTTTTCTTTTGGCATGGGCTATTTTGAAGGGTGGAGAACAATGCTATTGAGATTACATTTA
>VZSR01000824.1:929780-942208 GCA_013398615.1 Brachypodius melanocephalos
CCTTGGAGCAATGTGAGATACTGGAAATTGTCCCTGTCCATGGCAGTGGGTGGGATCTGGTGACCTTCAAGGTCTCTTCCAACTCCACTCATTCTCTGATTCCATGATTCCGTCATGAACACATTGATGACAAACTCCCACAGCTTCTCTTTCTGGGTCTTAACTTCTGTATTTCCTCTATTTCCAGGCTGTCTCATGCTCACAACTTTTACAGAAACTGTTTTTCCCAAGAGTCCTGTCTTGGGAAGGGCTGCTTTCATCTGGCAGCATCAATCACATACACTCAGTTACTCCTCCAGCAAATCCAAGGTGCCATGAAATAAAAACTTCATCAAAAGGTTCTCAGACCAAGAGATAACATCTCCAACATGGAAAGTTCATAAAGAGCAGAATGCTGGGGGCTGAGAGACTCCAGTGCTGAGAAATCAGCTTTTTAACTCTTCTTGAAGCATCTGCTGCTGCTCACTGGAGGGAAGAACACACTGGAGTAGATGGAACGTCCTCTGGAGTGTCTGTTCTTCATCTCCAGGATACAGCAGCAATTTTCATGTTTAAATGCAATTATTTCATAAATATTTCCTCCTGCTTTGCAGTGAAGTAAAAATTGCCACCTTTTCTCAAAGTTATTCCTTGTAGCCCAAATTTGAAAATTTGGTCTTTCGGTTTAGAGTTTGTCAAAATGATTTTTTTCCTGGAGGTGTCAGAGGGAATATCCAAACAGACACCAAAAAAAACCCCAAAAAACAAACAAACAAACAAAAAAAACCCCAAAAAAACCCCAAAACCCACCCCCAAAACCAAAACCAACCAACCAACCAAAAAAATTAAACATGGAAAGTCCATAGGAGCAAAAATTTGCCAATTTTTGCTTCAGTTGACTTCTGGAGAAGTTTTTCAGGGTTGTAAGTCAGACAAAGAGGACAAAAAAACATTCCAGTCCCCAAACCACACGAAGGAATAAACAGAAGAGTGGTCCCTTGGAGACAGAGTATTCCTAGAAACTTACAGCACTTTCCAGATCTCTGCTTCTCTCTCAAGCTGTCCAAGTAGTTCCCCACAGCTCTGCCCTAGGAAAAAGGATTTCAAATCTTTGGTTTTACTGCTTCTAGGATTTTTTGGTCTTTGCCTGTGCTTGATCCCATATGAAGCCTGTCCTAAATCCCAAATGAAGCCTATCCTACCTGTCCTCTCCATTGAAGATCTCTCATGTGCTCTGTGCTGATGAAAAGGAAGAATTATTTCCATGTGCCCCATTCCTCAATTCATCCTCTGCTTTTTACACTCTCTTGCCTGGAAGGACCACACTGGATAAGGAGCTCTTGGAATAACAGATAACGCAATAAAACAAAAAAATTCTTGACCTGCTGATATCAATTTTTCTTCATTCCTCATCCCATGAGGTGGAAATGCTGGAACATCAGCGTCCATCATTAATTTATTGTTATGTCTAATTAGTTCTTTCCTTCCTTCCTCATCCTCCCTTGTTGAGAACCAGGTGTGCCTCAAATCAGGTAAAGCAATGCAATGTCATCCCACAAATCCTACATCCACTGCATGGGAATATAATTCTAAGTTATTTTGGAATACAGGAATATATTACTGGGGCTGGAAGAGCAAAGATGGCTTTGAGAGGATTGCTAGGGATCTGCTAATTATGATGTAAATCCTAATTTTTGGTGCAGCACAAAACCTTACACAGCTGGACACACCCGAGAAGCATGGCCAGCTTCTGGTAGATGTGTGGTGCTTATGTTTTCTCTCCACACAGAATATTTATCCTTGTTTTCTGGGGATCTTTAGCCCTTCAGCTGAAGTTATAAATTTTCATTCCATTTGCTTTACTGGTATTCCATTCAATCATGGGCCGTTGGCCCAAAGGACATTCATTACACACCTGCAACAGAGGCAGAGAAATGTCTGGGGCAGGAATGAAATGTTTCAGAGCTTGGTTTTAAAGTTGTCACTTCTGAGCATAACAAAGTTGCTGGTCATGGCAGAGTTTGACCAGTTGAAAAGTTATTATGTGAGTTTGTGGGAAATTTTCCCATTCATTGCATTTATAGTTTTTTCTTGACCTGCTTCCAACAAGATAAACGAGTCTGAAGGGCTCTATTTTAAAAGGAAGAAATGAAACAAGCAGAAAAAGCAGCATAATCATCACTGACCTGCAAGGAATCTCGAGGCTCCTTTACACGATGGAAGGACAGGAATAAGAGGTTCAGAAACAGAAAACAAAAGGGCCCAGAACAGTGGAAAGAAATAGAAGAAAACACCTTTTTTTCCCCTCCCTTGGCTGGAATAAGCAATGAATCAGTTAAAAATCTTCTAAAGGGTGACATTTTTGAAACGTTCTTGAAGTATTACTGGAAAGGTGTCGTTTTCCAAGAAAATGGACTTCTTTTTCTTTCTGATGTATATGAAATATACTGACCATGATGCAGCCAAAATGCACTTGGTGGAGGAGAAAAAGAAGGAAAGAAATAACACAGCTTGTGCTTTCTGCTGGACAAGGGGCAACACACACACGGTGAGCAGCAGTAAAAGGGGATGGGTGAAGGACTAACAGCTGCCTCCAGATCCTCTGGAAAACCTACCCTGGCTGATATTGGGAAAATATTAAGATCATAGAGTAATCATCACCAAAAAAAAATCATAGAATTCCAGAATGGATTGGGTTGGAAGGGACCTTCAAATCTGTTTATTTTCAACCCCCTGCCATGGGCAGGAACACCTCTCACCATCCAAGGTTGCTTCAAGCCATGTCCAACTTGGCCTTGGACATTTCCAGGGATGGAGCAGCCACAATCTGAGCAACCTGTGCCAGGGCCTCCCCACCCTCACAGGGAAGAATTCCTTCCCAATATTCCACCTAAACCCACTCTCAGTTTGAATCCATCCTCCCTTGTCCTGTCACTACCTGCACTTGCAAAAAATCCCTCTCCATTTTATTTGCAGGTTCCCTTCAGGTACTGGAGGGCCACATCAGGCCACCCCAAGGCTTCTCTTCTCCAAGCTGAACAATCCCAAATCTCCCAGCCTGTCCTCAGAGCAGAGCTGCTCCATCCCTCTGATCCTCGTGGTGGGTTCCTCTGGACTTGCTCCAACAGCTTGACATCCTTCCTGTGCTGGGGATTGAACATTCTTCACCTCCTTTTCCTAATAATAATGATACTACTACTACTACTACTAATAAACAAATTAAGCCAGATGCTCTGCTCAAGATCTGCTTCACCCTCTGGAAAATGTTGCCTTTTCCAGCATCTGTATCCATTCCTCTCTCCCATCCTAACCTTAAATCTCTTCTGACTGCACCCCTGGACTCCAGGTTGGAAGTGTCCTGCTTTTTCCTCACTCTGTAGGCAACTAGGAAAATGCACGTGTTCAACCAACACCCAGCAGGTCCCAGCTGCCCAGCAATCCAGAGGATTAAGCTCCACTTTTAGACCAGGATTTCTCCTCCTGCTGGCAACCTTTTGGTGTGAGCATTTCCTTGTGAGCAATTACCTTGTCCACGCTCTGAGCACGCACGAAAAAGCCCATCACCAGCAGAGCCACACGTTCTTCTTTCAGAAGAACGGCTCTCCTTCACCTTTAAATCCCATTTTCAAACATTTCTTGTCTTTTGCACCGTCCCAGAGATGCCTCATGTAGGTTTTTGTTGCTCTTTGAAGGGCTGTGCACATCATGCCTATCAGAGCATTATCTTCTGCTTCTCCATCACACTCTCTGGTCCCTCATTACTCCAGTTCTGGGCTGCTATAATTAGACTTCACATTTTTTCACTCTGTAGCAGTGTTTTAGCTCACAAATTGAGGAGTTGGTTCATGCCAGGATGTTTTCTTTCCTTATCAATTTCTTTCTTTTTTTTTTTTTAATTTTTAATTTGCCCAGTGAACCAAAATATCAATTATTTGTGGAGCTTTAATTTAGAGAAGAAATTAAGGAATACATTTGCAAGACTCTGCTGTTAACTATTTAATCTGCTTAACTAATGATGTAATGGATTCTCCATCCTTCCAACTATTAAATCAAGAACTTTTTTAGCTTATAGTGGCTTTTTCTTCTTTAGACGTTAAGCTTTAGCATTAGCATGAGCATTAGATTTGAAGCACAAATTAGGACTGAAAAATCCTGTTTCCTATTTCAATGAGCAGGAGGTCAGAGCAGGTAATCACAGCACTCCCCTCCAAGCAAATCACCCGAAACTCAGATTACACCATTTATGATGATGATGATATATCTTGAGCAAGTGCTCCAGCATCTTTTGAGTGTGATCAGTAGACCCCAAAACTCAACTCCAGCCCTCTCTGACACCAATCCTAAGGGCAGGAGAGGCAGAAATCAAAATTTCCCCTGAGGAGAAACAGAAGATTCACATTGCCAAGGGCTGATCTCCACTGAGGGATTTTCTCTAGGGAGCCTTTACTTTGGCTTTTAAAGCTTTCTCCTAAATTGAGAGTCCTACTGAGCCCTAATTCAGCTGCTACAGGTGATTTTTTCAGATCAGCCTCCCTTTTAATTCAAGGTATCAGGGCAGGCAGGGCTGCAAAATTAAAAATTAGCAGTACTTGTGCAACATCAACTTCTCTCAGAGGGTCTGGAGACCTGTGGGGTTTTCAGAACTACCACAAGCTCCTCTGAGATAAATTCAGGGTAGGATTGTGGGTTTAGATTGGATGTTAGGAAGAAATTCTTGCCTTTGTGAGGCACTAGCACAGGTTGCCCAGAGAAGCTGTGGCTGCTTCATTCCTGGAAGTGTCCAAGGCCAGGCTGGATGGGACTTGGAGCAACTTGGGATGGTGGAAGATGTCTCTGCCTACGGCAGGAGGTGGAAATGAATGGTCTTTAAGGTCCCTTCCAACCCAAAACATTCTATAATTCCATATTAAATGACTCTATTAGTACAGCTCTTCCTACTATCCCACCCCATTGTGGGATTTACAATTTGCATCACAACCCTCTCCAGTCTGCAGAATAAATATGGCCACTAAAAAATTAACTTTAAAAGAATTCACCCCTTAAAATTATCCTTTTTATTTTTTTCCCCTTTTTTAAGGGAATATGGGACAAGAAGAAATTAAGATTGGATTAAAATAATATTTCTTTTTGTTGATTCTTTTCCTGTTCTTTCCTGAAAATAAAATGGAACAGGGAGATCCAGAAGGGAAGATGTTTTATTTCATACAGTGTGGAGACTGAGGAGGCTTTGGCCAAAGCTGGTGCCTCAGCCATTGCTATCATATGTTTAATGAATGTCGCTTTCATACCCCTAAAAAGCAGAGAGTCCTTTCATTTCAGCCCAAATATAGCTCAAATTTTTATCCTCACATCAGTCAAAGCTTGACCCAAATTTCATCGTAGGGCTCACAGCTCACTCTGGAGTTTCCATTTAGCAAGAGCTGAGTTCTAGGTCAGTGAAAAAACCCTTCAAATTTCACTTCTCCTCCTTCACTGTAATTCCCCTTGCCTTTGAAATGCTGGAATTCACTCATTGCTTGAGGCAAGAAATGTGAACAAATGGACCACGGTCTAATTGAGTCTAATAAATCCTGTGTTCCTCAATAAAATATCACATTTTTCGTCCCCTGTTGTTTCTCTGAGGCCACGCTGTGCTTTTGAGACCGCCGAGCACGTTGGAAAGCACAAGTCTGAGATGTTCTTGTGCACCACAGAAATATTATATTTGCTGAAATAAAACCCACAATTGTCACCTGCAAGCCACAGTGATCGACCTGCAATTCGATATTGATTGATCTTCAATCCAATAATCAAGAGCAAAATTAATAGAAGGAATTCCAGCAAATCACGCAACATCAAAAACATGACATTGTTTTCCTCGTGACTCAGATCTTCCCCTTTTGTTGTGTTTTCTGTCCGAGGTCAGGAAGATTAAATGATGTCCTCTCCAGGGGAGTGTTTTTAACTACCTGCTGCTTCCACAGCAGCCCTGTAGCAGTGAGTTCCACAATGCCTTGATGGGTTTATCCTCATCAAACCTGCAGGAGCCCAGGGTTTGGAATCTGCACTCCCCTTCCTCGTTATCAGGGGGATTTATGGAAAGATAGTGACAGCACCACAACTCATTAGGTAATTAGCTAATTAGTCCAATGGAAAATTAATCCTGCAATGCTACTGGAGAGAAAACCAGCTCAGACAATGTCCCTCACTATAACCCAGAGAGTTTTAGTAAGGAACAGGTCTTGACACTGGATTGTGGCCATCCAGGTCTTTCCCAAATCACTGCAGGGTCACTGTCACCAGGAGAAGGAATATTCATCACATTTATGATTTCTTTCTGATTTCTTTCTGATTTCTGTTACTGTCAGCACATTAATACCGTACATCTTTGGTGGGTGGTGAGCATTTTCACCTCTGTCAGGACACTGACAAAAGGGATGGAGGAAATGGAGCTGTCAGATGTGGGAAGATCCCCCTGAGGAGTTGTTACCCTGAGGTAGTTTTCAGCATCTTGAAGGGGACAAGAGGGAATGGCCTCAAGTTGCACCAGAGAAGCTTTAGATTGGATATTAGGAAAAAATTCTTTGCTGAGAAGGTGGTCAAGCATTGGAACAGGATGCCCAAGAAAGGGTGGAATCACCATGGAAGTGTTCAAAATCCATATAGATGTGGCACTTGGGGATGTGGCTTAGTGGTGGACTTGGCAGTGCAGGGTCAATGCTTGGACTCAATGATCCAACTGTCCAAAGGTTTTTCCAAGGTGTAATTATCCATAAACGTTACAAATTGCTTTGTACCTCAAAAAAAAAAAAAAAAAAAAAAAAAAAAAAGGCCAGGGCTTTTCTTTTAGCACAGCCAAAGAAAATTCAGGGCTGCTGAAGTTATCAAAGTGTCTCACCTCAAGCACCTTGATCCATCATCACTCTCAGTCATGACTGTGGGTCACGCTTCACGGCTTTTGTCATCTCTGCTAAAAACTGACCCAGGAGGTTCTTCATCCTCCAGACGCCTTGAGTTCTGAGACCTCGTGAAACGAAGTGATATTTTGAATCTTCAACAAAATTGAGTGAAGTCCCAGCTATCCACGTTTAATATGGAACAGTAAGACGATAAGGACAGGTGATAAGGACAGATGTGTCCAGTGCCAGTTCTGGTTCCCTCTACCTTTTACTGGACAGTCAGCACAGGATTGGTGAGGGCAAAAGGCTCCTGTATCCTGCTCCAGTGAATATCTGTGCTCATGGAAAGTTTTATTGGACATCAGGGATGATGGCACAAGAGTTCTGACCCTCTGCAGGAGTAAATGAGCTTCTTAACCTGGTTCTTGGTGCAGAGACAACCCAAATTCCTCAGTAGGACCATCTTGGCTTGCCCAAGTTTATCAGTTTCTGTTCAGCTCCAGCCAAATCTCATCCAAAATCTGCCAGCTATGTTTTGCAAAAGTTGTTAGCATTTATTTTCAAATTTTGCTGCACCCATTAATAGCCCTTCCTCTCCCTTGTGACCAAGGGGAACTTCTGTGTTTGCTTTATCCAGTGGTGCTGAGAGAGAGAATTTTCACAGTCAGATTTTAAAGAAAGTAGGAAAAAGAAAATCCTTTGCCCACCTGCCCCACCTTACTTTGAATTTCAGGCTGACATTATTAGTACGTAACTAATGGTGAATTCTTTGGAATCTGAGCTGCCAAAAATAGTGTGTTTATACACTCAGGAGGAAAATGATGAAGTTAATGGGCCTGAAGTAAAGTTTTGATCCATCACAGTAATAACAGCAGCATCATTCTTTACATTTGTCAAACGTCTCCATTACTGCAGCATCTCTCAGCCATTAGTGCCTGAGCTCAACTGCCTCAGGAAAAATAACCTCCATTTTATCTGTTAATATTTAAGGGACAAGGAAGTTACAGGACTCGTCAAAATCCACCCAGGGCATTTGTGCTGTTGCTGGAAGCTAAATCCAGAAATCCCAGCCAATTCTTGGAGTAGTAGTTTAAGCATCTGACAGAACTCTGTTCACTTCCAGTCATTAACTTGAAAGAAAAAAAAAAAAAACCAGAAAATATCAATATGTTGTTGGTATTGTTCTCTCCTAGACCAAACTTGGATATTAAGAAGTCCAGACTGGAAATGCTTGTCCTTGCAAAAGTGTCCATATTTTAGTATCCAAGAAATGCTGAGAGACAGGAATAAAGGTGTGCCTTGAACATTTCTCTGTAACCTTTCAAAGGCTACAGAAGAGAAAACACCAATGCTATTTTCCTGAAATCAGAGAATGGTTGGGGTCAGAAGAAACCTGAAAAATTGTCTCATTCCACTATCCCAGGCTGCTCCAAGCCCTGTCCAACCCAGTCTTGGACACTTTCAGGGATGAAGCAGCCACAGCTTCTCTGGGCAATCTGTGCCAGGGCCTCCTCACCCTCACAAAGAAGAATTTCTTCCCAATATCTCATCTATCCCTGCCCTCTGACAGTTTAAAGCCATCCCCCCTTGCCCTGTCACTCCATGCCCTTGTCCCAAGTCCCTCTCCAGCTGTCTTGGAGCCCCAGTAGGAACAAAAAGTGAAATAAATTTCTGAGTGATGACCGTGGCCTTTCATGCGCATCCAGACTGCCTCTTGTTTGTCAGGTTGTACAACTGAGCAGATTTTTAGGCAGCACATCAAGATTAATAATGTTCCTCTTTAGAGGCAGCCTTATTCCCTCTCCAGGTTCTACCTGGCAGGAGTTTCCATCTCTAATCAGAAGCTTTTAATTGCTGTGTAAAGGGCAAGCCAGGATTTGATGGACAGGGTGAAGCACTGTATCTGTGGACAACCAGGGAGAACTTTTACCTGGAACTAAGCTCTCAAGTAAGAGATCTCTTCCCTCTCCTCCAAGATTTTCATTATATTTCCTAGAAAAATTGAGACCAGGAATGTGTTAGCAAATTGTTTTGTGGAACTGGTCTTTCCTAATTACAGAGAGGAAAAGAAATTCTGCCACAGTTACATCAAACAGCCCCAAAGTCCATCTGATGATCAGGTGATTCCTTGTCTTTATAGGTGTGTAGGTGAATTTTTTTTCTGCCTGGTTTGCAATGGCAAATATCTGGCCATTTTCTAGTTTCTCACTCAGAGAATGAGAATTATCACTTTCAGAGCAAATCTGAAATGAAGCTTGATTTCATTCAGATAGATAGAAAGTAAGAAACAAATTATCATCTTTTCATCAAGGCAGATAAATCACACTGTCCTGCGAAAACGGTCGGAAAATTCCAAACATAGGTTGTGACCAGTTCTACCTCCACTAACTCAGGAGTGTCTGGAATAGATTAAAAATAATTGCCCAAGTTTATGTTTTGGTGGTTTATTTTCTCAAATTTTAGTCATATCCTGCAGAGTCATCCCTTACATGTTGGTCAAGATGCTGACTGACACAGCTGCACGTGTCCAGCCTGGCCACCTCCATCCTCCTGTGACGCTTCCCTGCTGTTCTCTTCCCATCTTCTCATCTTGTCTTTTCCACTGGCCAGCTGCCACTGAATATCTTAGAGCTTCATTTTGCTGTGGGGAAGACTGAATGTGAGATGTGCTCTTGGAAACTTTTTAAAAGCAGGTTTTTAAAAATATCAGTTCAGGAGTGTAGAGCAGATTCATTTTAATTCTGGTTTTTCTCCTGCTTGGAAATGTTGGCAGCTGCTTAAACTCCACTCATGAGGGGTAAAATGTTTCCTTATTCTCGCTGCATTTTAATTCTCCCAAAATACATTTTAATACTGCTCAAATATCACATCAAGGAAGACACTTCTGCCCGCTCTCCACTCTGACAGGGTAAACTTAAAGGAGCAATACTGAAGTGAGAGATCAATTTCTCCATCAGCATCATTTGGAATACTGAATGAAAATGAGCCATATTTGCAGTTTGCCTTTCAGCCTTTTGATGGCAGAACGAGGGAGAGCAGAATCTCTGCCACGCAGGTTTTGAATCCGCCTGTTCACATCAGTGATTTCTTCAGAAGGGCTTTGCCTGAAGCAGGAGCACAAAACCATTTCCTGTTTGGATACTCCAGCACAAGAGAGAGATCTGTGCATGGAGATCATTAACTTCACTCACTGTGAGAGATTTCTGCTGCTTTGCAGCAGCAAAAGGGCTCCAACCTGGTCACTCATTTCCCTTCCATAGGCATGATCCCTGAAGGAGAATCACTTGTGGGAATTCCAGGAATAGAAAATTCTCAATTCTTGTGCATGCAGGCCTAAACACAGAAATGAATACAGGGTTCAACCTGAGACCTTGGAAAAGGCTTCCTGCTTTAGAGACCGTAAGAAAGAATGTTGTTTAGAAAGACTTGTAGTTTAGATAGAAATATATTAAGCTAGGCAGTGGAAAGTTTTAAAGTTTAAAGTTTAGATCTAGAACTAGTTACAGAAATAGTAAAATGTTTCAAGGTGTAGCAAGTAAATTTTTGTGTTATTATATGTTTGGTTAGAAAGGTCCACACTGTGGCAAAGATGTGTGAGACAAATTAATTAAGGATTGGTGTGAAAGTAGAAACATTCTTCATGGCAGTAGTTTATTGGCTAATAACCTTCAAGAGATCTTGTAACCCATGGTCTTGTGACCACTGGCCATGAGTGAAGATGTTCTCACTCCTTCATGAGACTGTAGCAGAAGAGTAATAAATCATGCTTTAAGACATCTCCCAGTGGTCCCATCTCTCTTATTATCCCTACAATCACTAAAATGTTGGAATGCAATTTTCCTGTTATATGGGGGACCCCAACACAAGAAATATGTTGGCTTGTTGGAACAAGTCCGGAGGAGGCCACTGAGTTTATCACAGGGCTGTCCTTTGAAAACAGGCTCAGAGAGATGGGATTGTTCAACCTGGGTACGAGAAGGCTCCAGGGAGAATTTAGAACCCCTTACAGTGCCTAAAAGAGCCCCACAGGAAGGATGCAAGGGACTTTTCACAAGGATGTGTAGAGATAAGACAAGGGGGAATGGATTTATGGTGAAGTAGCATAAATTTAGATGGGATGTTAGGAAGAAATGATTCCCTGTGAGGATGCTGAGGCCCCAGTGCAGGTTTCCCAGTGGCTGTCCCATCCCTGGAAGTGTCCAAGGCTGGGTTGGATGAGGCCTGGATCAACCTGGGATAGTGAAAGGTGTCCCTGCCCATAGCAGGGGGTGGGATGAGGTGATCTTCAAGGTCCATTCTAACCCAGATCTTTCCAGGATTTTGTGATTCTATAAATATTCAAAGCAATGTTGTTTATGCAGCACTGGCTGCTTGGTCTCAGGTTTAATCCAATGCCAGACTCAACAGTGCCAGGCACTGAGGAGGAATTTAAATGTTGGCTTTTTTCTTCAGGACATTCCCAATCCGTTTAGACGAGGATCCCACTGGAGAGCCAGAAGGAATAAAAGAAAAAGTGGGCATTGTGATGTGTGTTGGTGAGTTCTGTGGTCTGTTTTCAGACTCCTGCCACGGTAAATATCTGTTATGCACTCACTAATTACTGTGTGCCTTCCCAATTCCCCTGCCTCCAACAGAACTGAATGAAATTGGAAAAGACGCAGGCAAAGGTGACGGGGATTATCAGGGAAGTGGAACAATCTTTTTGCAAAGAATGAGTAAATAAATTAGGCTTCATCATTCCTGAAAATGAGAGCTGGGAAGTGACAGAGGTCTGCAGGGTCCTGAGTGGCCTCAGAAAGGGAGCGACTGTTCATTCAGCATCTTCTTTCTAATGCAAAACAGGACAAGCAGAACAAGAGGCGCTGGGAGCTCTGACAGGGACGTGGCAGGTGGCAGCCTCAAAATGAGCAAAATAATTCACACAGCAAAGAAAAAAATAAATGGACAGGATTTCTCAGTGTAGGACACATTTGCTAAATATTTACACATCTTCAAAAGTTGATGAGACAAATTAATGGAAAAAAAAAAGTCAATCAGTTAAATACAATGGCACCTTTTCCAACTCCAGAGATGTCTGTAGGGTAGAGTAGCACCTCTCTGTCTTTTCCTCTCATCCTGTCACTGGATACTTGGGAGAAGAGATGTTGCTCACCTTTCCTTCATCCTTTTTCACTGTGTTCCCCCCCTCTTATCCAAGAAAAGATGGAGACTCCTTATCCCTCCTTTTGTTGTTGATTTATTTATAGAAACAGTGCTTTTATGAGCCAAGTCACTGCCAGAAAAATGAAATTGGTGAGTGTTGAGCACAAAAAACAAAGCCAAGTTGTCTCATTTTGTACCACTGTGAACACAGGTAAGTAAAAAATGAGCTAAAATCAGGTTTGCTCCTGAATTTCTGTCTAGAAACAGCTGGAAAAATGCGTGGCCTCCAAGGTGACTCTCACCACAGAAATGCTTCACAATTCATGAGGGATCAAACACATCAGGAAAAAAAAAGGGGAGATAATTTTCCCAGACAAAAGTCTGTGAGCTGCCTTATGCCTAAAAAATTTAGGCTTCATAAAAATAATA
>VZSR01000824.1:942308-958931 GCA_013398615.1 Brachypodius melanocephalos
ATTAAACTGAACCGAGGCTGACAGCCTTTAGGAATTAATATATTTGTAAGGATGTACTCCAAAGACCTGCAAGATCTACTACCACCCTCAAATAATCCTAAATCACAACTTTTCCCTGTCAATTCGTTTGGCTTCCCATTATCCCATATTTATTAAAGCACTGTTTGTGTCATTTGTAACTTCACTGAGTGTATTATAAATGGTTTATTTAACAGTTATAAGTCATTAAGGTCAGGTTGCAGCTTCTCCTAAGGAAGATATTTATAGTGTAAAAGTGGAGCCCAAGGTCTGAACTGCTGAACAAATCAAAGATCTTTGGATGCTGCTCAGTGTGTAATTCATAACTTTTTTTTTTTTTTTTTTTTAAATTCTTACCTAAAAAATCAAGAAGAACTCCTGTGATAATTCAGTGATTCTTCCCAATCTTTAACATCCACCTGAGGTGGATGAGTAGAGTGCTACACTTTCCAGCAGATGTGTGTCACGAGAGGAAGAGAGGGTGACATCTCATGGCTCTGCTGGTGTCTGGATGATATTTTCAGGGTCTTTTTCTAGCCCTTAAAAGGATTAAACAGCTCCTGGAAATGCCTTGGTGCTTGATGCAATTGGAGGAATCCTGGCTGATTCTCCCTCTGGATATCAGTAGATTCACACAAATGGGTGTTCACCTGTTTTACCTCTGGAAATGAAATCATCCCTCTGGGGTGCTGACAGGTGATGGTTTGCGGTGGCTGTCAGTGGATAATGCCAGGACTCTTCTGGGAGAATATTTCAGCAGGAAAGATCCATTTTTCAGCCTCCCAGCTCCTTACAGGGCTCAGCTGATCCATTAAGGATTCTCTGCTGTAGCTGCTGACTCCAGGAACTCACTCTGCAAAGTTCACAGCTCCTCAAGTCCCACATCTGAGTCATTGCCAAAGTGGTGATGGCCATGTAGGAGTGCTCTTATTTCTGTGTGACACCAGCCTTTGCTCTTCTCTAGTGCAGAGAAATCCATCAAGTATTGCCCCTGTGGACAATGGTAAAGGACCTCACCTGCAAAGAACTGGAATTTCTCTCCTGCTGCTTCCTGGTTATCCCTTGCTTTGTAGTTTGAAGCGTGGGATAACTTTAGAAAGTTGTTTCCTTTCTAAAGAGTGAAATTTAGTGAATCTCTCTTGCTTCCAACCCTTTGTTATCACAGAGGCAGAGGATGGTTTGGATTGCAAGGGACATTAAAGTCACCTAATTCCAAACTCCCCTGCCTTGGGCAGGGACACCTTCCACCAGCAGGTGAAAAGATGCTGAAGGCTCTTTGACACTGCTGGAATACAATTCAAATTACCAGGAAAAAACACATTTTGAATTGCAGGAATGCAGTTAAATCCTCATCAGGTCCAAAGACAAAATGCCCTTGATTCCTGTTGGGACCTCTGTACCCTGTTTCCCTTTCCAACTTCCCACTGGCAGATTTTGGCTGATTCTTTAAAACCAGGCTTCCTTCCAAGAGAGAAAGCTGTGGCAAAAGCTTTCCTCAGTAATAAGACCTGTAGGGACAGAGATTTTGCTTATTTTTGTGTTGTTTAAACACAGGCTGCCCATAGTTACAAGCCATCAAAATAAGTGACATGTGTGTTGGAGGCAGGGAAAAGAAAGAAACAAACACAAGAAAACCAACAAAACAGTTTCATACCCTTTGTCCAGGGTTTTTTATGTTTTGCTTCTCTTGGGAGCTACAAAGTTCCCTTCTGCCACTGGGAGGAAAGCGAAAGAAAAGCCAAAAATCAACAATGTTGTGGTCTCTGCCAGGTACAGAGCAAATGTGCAGAGAGGCAAAGAAAAGCAGATGCTCGCAGTGCCCAGAGGGCTGACCCTGAATTTCCCAGCATCTCCTGTTCAAGAGGTTTCTCTGCTGGGTTGTTCCTTCTCCTGCTGCCCACCTGAACCCCAGGCTGGCAGTGTCACATGAAGGGACCACCCTCTCCTCTCTCCATCCACTGGGGCTCTGTGTCTTACCAATCCAGTTATTTAAAGTGATAATAAAACAATAGAATTGTTTAGGCTGGAAAAATCCTTCAAGATCGTCGAGCTCGACCATTAACCCAACAGTGACAGATCCACCCCTAAACCTTGTCCCCAGGTGCCACATCCACACTTCTTCTCAATCCCTCCAGGGTTGGTGACAAAACCACTTCCCTGGGCAGCCTCTTCCAGTGCTTGGCTACCCTTTGAGAGAACAATTTTTTCTTATATCCAACCCAAAATTCCCCTGACACAACCTGAGGCCATTTCCTCTCATCCCGTTGTGTTTTGCCTTCTGTGGATTCAAGATTTTAGTTCTGTTGAACACATCTCTCCTCTGATAGCCAGGAGTCATCCGCTCCAATTTCAGTCAAAATTTATTTATTGCCTAAATAATATTTTTCCCCTGTCTGTATTGACTTTCTAATGAAGTGGCTCTTCTCCCTCTATATTCAATGCTGCTGGTGCTCCTCCGTGTGATCACCTCATTTTAATGATCAAAGCCAGGTCTGATCTTTTTTGTTTCTTCTTCAAGAGCTGAGCTTTTCATTCCCTGTGAGACCTTTGATCACATTTTTTCTTATCCTCACGTTTATATTTTGTTCTTTCATTATTCTGGGGTAATGAGATGCACACATTGCATTTATTTTATGGATTTCCCAGCCCCAAGAATTATTTCCACTAAGGAACTACTCCTAATACATCCTCTTCCTCAACAGGCCCTGATAATTTGGATTCTGAATGTTTTAAACCACTGTCACTGTTATGGTTTGGCTGCAAAAATACAATTGATAGGACTGGAAGAAGATCTTCCTGGAAACCACACTTAGAGGAAAGAAACCAGCATTCAGAATCTGGCCTTTCTCTAGTTTTTAATGGTCTAATCAAAGAGAAATTGCTCCTCAGCTGCTGCATGTGGAAACAAAGACTAAAAATGGACAAAGGTTTGAGAAATCAGAGGGGCCAGACCCACAGAGATGTTTTAATTTCTTCTGAAGTAAATGGGAGTGAAGCATCTAAATGGCTTCATGGGTATAAATGAGTAAATGGCTTTGGTCTGCACACTTTGAGAGGTTATTTTAAAAGGCATTTGCTCCCGTTTTTTTAAAGCTCTTCTACAGTTTATTAAAGCTGAGAACCGCCACAAGAAAAATCACAAAATCACAGAAGGGGTGAAGTTTGAAGGCGCCACGATGGGGTCATCTGGTGCCTCCTCCCTGCTCAGTCAGGGCCAGAGCACATGGCACAGGATTGTGTCCAGACAATTCTGGAATATCTCCAGTGAGGAAGATAAAAAAAGAAATCAAAATGTAATATATCTGATGAGGGTGAGGATAGATGTTCAAAAGCTTTGAGGAGGAAAAGTTAATTAAAAGAGGGCATTCATTTGTTGTCAAAAATCAGCAGCGGTGTATGGAGCCTTTGAATCCCACTAAGAAATCACTAATTTTGAGAGTCCTTAGAATACGGAGACAGGATTATTAAAAGTACTGCATTAAAATTAAGCTGTGCAGGAGATTGGATGACACTGGCTCAGTCTTTTTCCACAGTTAATAAGCAACAATCAAGGCCACAATTTTCGGTGGTGAGGTACTCTCTGCTCTCTCCCCACTTAACATCCACAAGCAGACCACGCTCCATGCTTTATTGTTTTCCATATTTACACAAAAAAACCCCCCAGAATTAGGCTCCATCTGCAGCTTGTGAGCCTGCAAAAGGCAAACAATTCTCCCCAGACTGAAAGCAATAATAGGTTGTTCTCCATGCAAATTGGGCAAAGCAAATGCTGGGTAATTGGCTAAAAACGAGACTCTGATGATCTCTGTTCCAAACTGTCATTTTAGACAAACAAATGTATTTGCATGTGAGGAATACTGCCAGGGTACAGCTGGAGGAGTCTGAATAGCTGGGGGGTTGATTCAGGCTGAGTCTACACCATGTGGGGTGGCCGGAGAGTGGGGGGTCAAAGAGAATTTGCTCCATAACTGTAGGGAATTGGGGGATATCCCTTGGGAAGCAGAAAGCTCCTGTGCTTGTAGATACCTTCAGGAATGTTTACCCTGAGACAGGCTAACAGAACATCTGGTGACATAACCTGGTGACATAACCTGGTGACATAACCTGTCTCTGATGACAGAGCAAACACTTAAGGAAGTTACAGAGTTGTATTTCCCTCAATATTCCCTCTTGGAGACTGACTTGGGACTTTCTTTGCTATTGATAGACTTTGGGGGAATGGCTTTAAGTTGGGAAAAAGGACAAATTTAGATTGGACAGATGTATCAGAAGAAACCCCTGTCACCTTCTGACCTGGAGAACCATCAGGGAAAAGACTTAGAGACAGAAGTTGAATGAGTTACATGGAATCACAGAATGATTTTTGTTGCAAGGGATCTTAAAAATCATCTCTTTTCAACCACTGCCATGGGAAGGGACTGCTCCCACTACCCTAGGTTGCTCCAAGCCCCATCCAACCTGGCCTTGAACACTTTCAGGGATGAGGTATCCACAGCTTCTCTGGGCAATCTATCCCAGGGCCTCACCATCCTCACAGGGAAGAATTTATTCCTGATATCTAATAATATATAATCATAATCGATAATCTAAATAATTTGTAATTATTTAGCACTCACTGTCTGTTGCAATTCAAACCTTCCTAGTTTCTCCTAATGAAGGCAGGCCCAAAAAGAGAGAAAACGAGGGGAGCAAAGCCCAGTGATGAGCAGCTGAGCATCACATGTGAACAAAGTCCTCTCAGGAGTGCACACCCTGGCCATCTCCAGGGACATGGTGCTGTAAACACAGCAGGGCATTTATCATGCCATGGGCAAAGCAGGCTGACCCCAATCTTAATTGGATCTAGGCTGACAAATCTTGGGAAACAATAGTGGGATAACTGGGGAACGTGCGTGGAATGTGCTGCTGTGATAACAGCAGGCAGCTGCAGGGCTGTGATCCGTAAATCCACAAATCCTCACGGTAGGAGGAGGAGCCAGCTCAGGTTTAGAGCACCTGGTTGTGGGCAGGGACAGGGCAAGTGGCAGTCACAGGCGTGGAGTGCTGCAGAGAGGGTGGGGCAGGGGATGGAATATGAAAGAGGCTTTTTCCAAAGGTCTCTCACCTTGTTGCTCTCATTCTCCCGTGGAACAGCCTAGAAAGATTGTCCCAGCAGAATGAAAGCTTTCAGTTAAACACAGAATCATGGAATCACGGAATCACAGAGTTCTTAAGGTTGGAAAAGGCCTCTAAAATAATCAAGTCCAGCTGTCAACCCAGCACACTGCATTCACCACTGAACCTTGTCCTCAAGTGCCACATCCACACTTCCAGGGTTGGTGACTCCACCACCTCCCTGGGCAGCCTGTTCCTATGCTCGACAACCCTTTCCATGAAGAAATTTTTCCTATTCTCCAGCCTAAACCTTCCCATTTGCAACTTGAGGCCAGTTCCTCTTGCATTTTTTACAGAATCACAGAATGAGGGTTGGAAAAGACCTCTGGAGATCATCCAGCCCAGTCCCCCTGCCCAAGGCAGGGTCACCTGGAGCAGGTGACACAGGAACATACCCAGATGGGTTTGGAATGTCTCCAGAGAGGGAGAATCCATGCCCTCCCTGGGCTGCTGATCCAGTGCTCTGCCCCGCTGCATGGAAAGGAGTTCTTCCTCATGTTGAGGTGGAACTTGTTGTGTTTTATTTTATGGCCATTGCTCCTTGTCCTGTCTCAAGGCTCTGCTGACAAAAATTTGGCACCATCCACTTGGCATCCTCTTTACCTGCAAGAAGAGAGCATTTTATATATAAAAATATATATAATACTAAATTATATATATATTTTTTATATATATATCCTTTTCTGCCATAAACCAGGGTCCAAATATTAAAATTCTGCATGATCTTAATCCAGAACACAAGGTGCTGTGGGTTTACATAGCACAATCAGGGCCAAAATATCCAGCAGAAACTTTGTTGGTGGAGAAGTGCAAAGGCAAGAGATTCCTTTTAGACCTGGGACTGAAAAATAAAAGGTGTTTTGAACCAAGAGTGAGGAATAAAGAGTCCACTTTCTTAATCCCTGTGGTGAAGAATATCTAAGCAATCAGCTCATAGAGATGCTGGACAGAAGCACGGAGATGACAAGAAATGCAGGCTTGTATAGGAGACAATTTGATTTTCTGTCCTGCTAAGAGAGAGCATTTTTAATTCTCATTCTTCCCATACCTGTCTGTCATTTTACCCTTTTCAACCCATTCTCCCAGTGCTGGTTCCTGACAGCTCTGACCTTTCGTAGCAACTAAAGCACACAAGGGTGGGCCTGACAATGTGAAAAGATAAAATCAGAGTTGGATTCAAGTGTAAGGATGGATCCTGAATATACAGCCATGTTTTGGGTTTTTTTTAAATAATTGTATCTAATAAAATAAAATAAAAATGATAACATGGATTAAATAAGTATTTGAACAAGTAGTTAAATAAAATGGAGTGTGTGCATGAATATATGTGAACATAGACAAAGTTTCAAGAAATAAATAACAAACATTCACAAAAATAAATATTTAGGTAAAATAATGCAGAACATACCAATGCAAATCAGAAATGTGTCAGAAAAACACCTCCGCTGACCCCTGCCCCATACCAGCTCCAGAGTTCTGAGTCTGCTCAAGTAATTCGAGGATTATAACAGATTTCTGGTCTTAACTTTCAGAAATGGTATTTGCAGTTTTTATTCCTCTTCCCCCCACCCTGTAATTCTGACATTTCTGCTCCTCAGTAAAGCTCCAGAACTCAGGCTATAACAGTATCTGCACTTTCACCTGTCCATCCAACTGGCAAAAATAAAAAAAACCCAACCCATAACTCTGTTCTGTATAATCACACCTAACATAAGTAGTCAAATAAATGGACTACTCACATTGACCTCTCTCTTTGTCCCAATTTAACTGTGAATAATACCTGTGGATCCCTTAGGATTTTATCTTTACAGACAGAAGAAGTAATAAAATTTTATTCCCAGGGAGAATATTCTGCCTCAGCCTTTTCGCTGTTGGAAGTTCTCCAGTGCAAGAGAAGGGTCTCAGTTTCTGGAGTTCCTAAAAAGATGACATCTCTGTGATGATAACAGACCAACCTCAGCACCACGAGGAGGTGAGGGACATCAGCATTATCCATATGGAAAGAGCTATAATTAGGGCAGACTTAAAGATTTGGGAGCAATTCTTTGCTAGGGCTGAATATTAAATCTTCACAGAAGCAGCAGGAGTTTCGCAGAGAAGATGCGAATTAAAGCTGCAAGTCTACTCCAAATCCAGACCTGTCTACCATCCAACCCTCATTCCTTTAAAGAGCTTCTATCAGCCCCAGGAATTAGGATCATGAAATTGGAGTTGTTGAAAGTACAGAACAGAATCCTTTTCAGGAGTAAAAACCTTGTTCATGCAGCAGAAACCCAAAGATCAACAAATGTTTTACAGTCTGTCCCACCAGCAGATATTTCAGATATATTTCAACATATCAGATTATTGCTGATATTGCCTCACCAACAACCTGGCCCAAATGTGTGTGGTTGTGGCTTGCAGCTGACTCAGGCCAGGTTTAAATTTGGGCTTCATCACAGATAAATAATTTGATATTTCTCGTTAATGGTGTCAAGAAATTCATGCAACACAGAAGTTCCCCATTCCCCATTCAAAACTGTTGCCTACAGCAAGCCAAGGAGCTGAAATGACATTCCTGAAGGTCTCAGACATTTCCTTGACCCAGGAACTCTCTAAAACACATCTTGTAACCAAATTTATCCCAAAATAACTAAGGGAAATCATGAAGATACCTAAGGGAATCATGATGATGTTGGACAAACTTCTCTGGCTGGAAAGCCTGATGGAAACATTTGTGAGGATATGTGGCCATGGAGAACCCCTTGTTTTCCAGGCAAACAGACACCAGGAAAAACATTGGCATGAAGCTGTTTGCTATGCCTGGTGAAGGTGATGAATCAGACAAGAGACCAAAGGATAACACGAGAATTGTGTCACTTCTCGTGCTGAGAAAATGAGTCCAATCCAGACTCTCTGTGTGTTTAAATCCCAACACTCCCAAGCAGAGCCCAGGATTAACTGTTCCCTTGCAAATCTTCAGTAAAGCAACCACATCATCCCTCCATCATTTCATTTTAAAGATCTTTTTGCCTCTGCAGCCGAGGGTGGAAAGTTGAGGGAAATTAAATTGCCAGAACATTGTTCTTTTATTTTAGCTGCAGCACTGAAGCTCCAGACAGAGCTGCTGGAGGCCTTGGCTGAGTCACATCTCACAGGGCTGGAGCCTCCTCTCCTTATTTTTCCCCCTGTAAGGGTGGAGAGGGTGCCCTGTTCCAGGCCAGGTTGGATGGAGGACTGAGCAAGGTGGTGCTGGAAATAGATGTTCTTTAAGATCTTTTCCAACCCAACCCAAAACATTGTAGGATCCCACGGAATGGAGGAGGGGAGAGGGAACTCCTGTCCTGGATATTGCAGTTATAAATCAAAATCTGTCCTTGAAACTGCATCTAAAATTTAGTTTATAAACATCAAAGCCAATGCTGCGGGTCCCAAACCTGGAGCTCTTTAAATGAGGAGTTGCTGAGCTCATTGAACTCATTGTTGAAGCCCAGATTTTTGCATAAGTGAGCAGAGGATTAACTCTCCCAGGAGCAGAGGATTCAGGATCACAAATCACAGAATCATGGAATGGTTGGGGTTGGAAGAGACCTTAATGATGATCTCATCCCACCCCTCTGCCAGGGGCAGGGACACCTTCCACTGTCCCAGCTGCTCCAAGCCCCATCCAGCCTGGCCTTGGACATTTCCAGGGATGGGGCAGCCACAGCTCCTCTGGGAAACCTGTGCCAGGGCCTCCTCACCCTCACATGGAAGAATTTCTCCCTAATATCCAACCTAAATCAGGTCTTCAGCTTAAAACCATTCCCCCTTGTCCTGTTGCTCCATGTCCTTGTCCAAAATCCCTCTCCTGCTCTCTTGGAGCCCCTTTAGGTGCTGGAAGGGCTTCTGAGGTCTTAATGGAACTTTTTCTGAGATAAAAATTAACTATATAAGGTGTCTCCTTACATTTTGAAGATTTTTGGAGGCAGACAGAAATATCTGTGGATGCTCAGCATCCTTTGCTAGGACGGATGGGGAGAAAATTTCTTTATTTATGGACAGGAGCTCATTGAACTAGGCTGTGAACTGAGTGTGTGTGAGGTGTGAATTGTGAGGCCTCGAGCAGCTACATCCCAAGAGTCCCAATGTTGTTTTCACGCTGCAGAGCTGGAGGGATAATTGGAATTATCCTTGCCTTTGTAATGGGATTTAATACATTAAGAAATCTCTCCTGTCTTAAGTTCTATGTAAAGGCTAAAGGGGCACCAAAGGCTGTGTGAGAATTGTGGTGGGTGACAGGTGCAGCTCTTAGGGATGAACTTAATTTAGAGGCCAATTAAATCCAAAATTTCCTCTGCTTTTTAAGCTGCTCATTCCGATGGTCCAGGTCCTGCAGGTAAAAAGGCCACTGAAAGCTCTCTCTTCTCACCTTGTTTCAGCAGCCAGCAAAATAAAGGAGGGACATGGGAACAGCCACCCATAAATAGCAGAAATTAGACCCAGGAATGGTGGCAGCAATGCCACTGACTCCAATTCATCGTTCCCAGAGGATTATTCCAACAGCTTCTTGCATGACCCAGCTTCTCTTTGTTCAAATGACTCAGCCCAAGAGGACGTTTTAAATGACATTTATTATTTACGTTTTTATAACGCCTTTGGAGATTACTTCCCTTTCCCCTGTGCCCCCCCAGATCTTTCTTTTCATTTCCAGCTTTCTCACTGTGCTGTATCATCACGACTGCGAGAGGCAGAGCTGAGGAATAAACAGTGTTTTGAGCACTGCAGGAGGAAAATAAGCGCAATGCAACAGCTCATCTGTTGAAATTTTAGCCGTGACTGGGTGCGCTGAAGTCAGCTCCTTGTTTGTCAGGGAAGCAGTTTGTGTTTCCATGTAGAATTTCCTCCTGAAGGGCTTTGTAGTAAAGATGATTGAGCAGGCAGAGCTCTTCCCTTGTTCAGCCACGATGAAATCACGTTTTGCTGTGTTTTCATGGGAACGTAAGACCAAGTGTGCAACCACTTGTTGGTTTTTTTTTTTTTTGTCCTGCAGCTCACAATTCCTGTTGCTTTCCCACAGTTTTCGTGTTCATTTTAGCCCTGTGGTGGCTGCTGTGAGGGGTAAGAGCACACGGATGAGGAGGAGCAAAATTATTTAAGAGTAACTCTCAATTACAACTGAATACAAAATGGTTTTTTGCATGCTGTGAAGCACATAAATAGGCTGCCTCCAAATCTTCCTGTTCTTTCCAGGGATTTCTATGCATTTCATTGCCCTTGAATGAGAGAAAACCAAACTTCTCTTTGCTTGGAAAGTGGAGAAGCCACTTCAAGCAAACTTTAAGTCTTTGCTTGACCCAAAGAAGGGATTTTGGCCAAGGCAAACATTCCCCAGGGTTATTCTGGGAGACAAAAAAGAGCTTTCTTCCTTTATTTTTTGTTTGCAGTCACACAGTGATGCTCTTTGCTCCTATAGAGCTCACCTGGACATCCAAGAAGATGTCCAGGCTCTGAAATCTTCCTTTTGAATCTTCCTTAACACTCCTGAAGAGCAGCTGAGATAACTCATATGAGCAAAGATGATCTCACTGTCAGTGATGGATGAGGTAACTCCACATATTCCACATTTTAATAGGAAGTTCCCATGAAATTATTCGTCTGAGCATGTTCCTCATCCATAAAGAGTGGGAAATGTTATTTATAAAATGTGTAGGATAGTCAATCTTCTCTGAATTGATGTCTGAGCTGATCAATTGATCCACAGTCAGAATCATGGGGTGGTTTGGGTTGGAAGGGACCTTAAAGAACATCCAGTCCCATCCCCTGACACAGGTAGGGACACCTCCCACTATCCCAGGTTGCTCCATCCCTGTCCAACCTGGTCTTGAACACTTCCAGGGATGGGGCATCCACATTCACTCTCATTTTCAGGAATGCTGTGTATGAATGGGTGGGATATGTAAAGACTACACATTTTAAAGGATAATTTAATGCAAATCTGCAGCACCTTTTAGCCAAAGGGCTGATTAACTCTCCTACTTCGTTCTTTTTGCCCTTCCCTTATTGAAAATATTCAGGGACAGGTTGTCATGTTAGGACAATAAGAGAGAAAAGTTTTCATTTCCAGCTGCAAAAGAAAGAGGAAAAGAAGGAGGTGAAGAAATTATGACAGACAGATTTGGCATTTCATCCCAAACCATTCCAGAGCTGAGGACAGATTGCAGTGGGGAAAGCCTGACCCCTTGACACCAGCAGGGATTGTGCTGCTAATTTACCCCTGAGTTTGCACAGACAGCTTTGGGTTGTGATCAGAAAACCTTTTTCTTCCCACTCAGATTGACAGGACAAGGAGAAATGGCTCAAGCTGCACTGGGGGAGATTCACATTCAGTATTAGGAAAAATTTCTTTATTGAAATTTTCTTTATTTGAATTTAACAAAGAATTAAATTAATTTTATTTTAAATTATTTATTTAAAATGTGGTTAAACACCAGAACAGGCTGCCCAGGGAAGGGATGGAGTCACCATCCCTGGAAGTGTTCAAAAACGAGTGGACGTGGCACTTGGTGATATGGTTGAGTGGGCATGGAAATATTGGGTTAAAGGATGGACTTGATGATCTTGGAGGTCTTTTCCAATCTTAATGATTTGTTGATTTTAAATGAGTCCCCTGTTTTCACAGTTCCGAGCTTGTGCTCACCTCTGCTCCCTGCTCAGCTCAGGGCAGGGCTGAGGTGCTCTCTGACATTTGTTCTCTGATTTTGCTCTCTGAGGTTCAGGAGGTGCTCTCTGATATTTGGGGTTGTAGGTGGTGAATTGCCAGCGACTTTTGCTCACAGAGTGGGGCAGGAACCTGGGAATGGAAATTCTGTGCTCTGAGAAAGGGACTGACAAGGCACTTTTCCTCTTTGCCAACGAATGAATGGACATCGCAGCGTGCAAGATACTCCAAATTCAGGATTCTGCTGTTCTGGGCGTGTTCAACATCTTCCCCCAAGGAATACTTAACTCCTGGAGGGAGCAAATCCTGTCTGGAGAGACCTGAAGGGTGAGAGGTGTCTCTTTGGTGTTGAGATGGGTTTTATTGCAAGTGAGAAGGGGCTGTCAGCAGGGACTCAGCTGGGAGGCAGTGTGAGCATGTGGCTGCTACCCCACAGCAGGAAAAAATTGTCTGTGGCTTCTCTGATGCTTTCTTGAAAAGAATGAATTTGTTGCTGTTTGGAAGGAGACCAAAACACTGCCAGATCCAAAGGAAATGTTTCAACTCACTCAGTGCTTTGAACTGGGGAAATGTTTCAATGGAGCTTTTTTCCTTTTTCGTAAAATGAAGAAAATTCAGAAACGAGAGTCTGCTTCAAATGCTAAACATCTATGTTTCATACAGGGGAAAATTGGAAAGTTATTATCCTGCCTTTTCAGTTCCCTCCACTATTCCCCTGCACTGAAACCTCAAACACCCTTCAGGCTCTTTGTTCATTTATAAACCCCAGGAAATTGTCACCAGTTTAAGAAAGAAACTTGTCAAGAAAATACGAGGATATTTGAAAACTCTGAATCGGTACCTCAGAATCTGTTCTCATCTGCTCATGGGCTGCTCTCATTCACCAATATCACTGGGGCATCACCAGCCTGACACAGGAGATTTAGTAAAATTTATTTGGGAGCGGCCCAGGCTGGCATGGAGGGGAAACACAAATTCTCTGGGAATTAGTGCTGACTGCTGCAAAGTACCACTGTTGTCATGATCCTGCAGCCCCGTGTGAAGGCACTGATAGAAAGGCAATAACAGCACTTGGAACATGATAAGTGGCGCATTAAACTCTGCTCCAGTTGCTCAGCTCCCAGCGATAACAAGCGTTCAGCAACAAATATTAGTTATAAAGATGCAGCACAACGTGTGCCAGGAAATTACAGGCAGGAAAAAAAAAAAAAATCAATCACCTCAAAGGATGCAGATGCAGCATTAATCCGAGCTCGAAAAGTCAGAACTTCTGGGTTTGTGCCTGAAATACCCTGGCAGAAGATAAAGGTCTTATCACTTTGCTAAAATGAAAAGTGCAACTTTTTGGGAACAGATTTCTGAACCTGTGGAAGGAATGCCAGCATTCATTTTTGCATGAAGGATTTCAGTATTCCCTCTTCTGAGAACTTAAGGAAGATGGAGATATTGTGTGGTGAAGGAGAGTGAATAATTCCCTGATCTGTGAATTCAGAGTTTCACCCCGTTGGTGATGTTTGTAGAGATTATACTTAATGCAATGTGAATAAAAGAAAATTTTCCGGCTCTCCTGGACTCTGCTGAATGGCTCAATAACCTCCATGTGAATTTATAATTTGCCGTTGCTTTTCAAAATACCAAACACAAAGTGAGTGGGAGGAAGACTCGGAGGGGCAGTTAGGGAGGGTAATGGGTTATTGGGGAAGATGATTGAAGAATCCCATTGTGCTGGAGTTTTCTTGACATTTCCTTGCAGGGAAGGCAGGCTGAGATCAGCATTTCCCCTCTTCTTGAAGTGTCTTATCTTTGCAGCCATGTGTTCCTGGGCTGTGTTAATGAGTGTGATATATAATACATTTCACACCGAGCCTGATTTACAAAAGGTGGGGTGAAAAAAACCTGCCATTCTGATGGAATGGGAATCTTAATGGAGCAGAATTTTCTGCAAATGCTACAGAGTTGTAAATAATGGAGGAAGGATGAGGATAGACGAGTCAAGTCAATACCTGAGATGCATCTTAATTGCTCGGCTCAGCACAAAAAAAAAAAAGTAGCTACACATGTTGCTTATGGTGAACTCAGCTGGTCAAATTTTCACGGGTTTAGCTCAATTTGTGTGGCCTGCAGTTGTTACCAATCATAAAATCACTGAATAATGGAATGGTTTGGGTTGGAAGGGATATTAAAGATGATCTCATTCCAGCCCCCTGCCGTGGGCATGGACACCTTCCTCTATCCCAGGGTGCTCCAAGCATTGTCCCAACGTGGCCTTGGACCCTTCCAGGGATGGGAATACCTTTGTAACATCTTGCACCTGAGAAAACATAAACCAGGAGTGCAGCATGGGCTGGGATCTACCCAGTTGGGTGTCAGCTCTGTGAAAAGGGACCTGCAGATCCTGGGGGACATTGAGCTTGATGTAAACGAGCAGAGTCCTGCCATGGACAAAACAAAAAGCCAACAGGATACTGGGTGGCATCAACAAAGTCATCACCAGCAGAGATAAATGTCATTACCACTCCACTCAGAGCCTGCAAGGCCACACCTGGAATATTGTGTCCAGTTTTGGTCCCCCCATACAAAAAGTTGTGGAGAGACTGGAAGGAGTTCATGACAAATGATCAAAGTTCTGGGAAACCTGACATGAGGAAAGACTGAGATAAACAAACTGTGCTTGCTCATCACTGGGAAAAGAAGGCTCAGGGGAGACCTTATCACCCCATTCCAGTATTTAAATAGTGGCTGAAAGGAAGATGGAGATTCCCTTTTTTTTGAACGGTCACATGGAAAAGAGGAGGGGTAGTGGGTACAAGTTACCCCAAGGGAGATTCTGATGGGACGCAAGAGGAAAGTTGTTCTCCATGAGAAAAAATGAGGCATGGAATGGTCTCCCCAGGGAAGTGGTGGATCGCCCAGCACTGGACAATTTTAGGATTCAGCTGGACAAGTTGCTGGACCATTCTGTCTAGGCTGTGCTTCGGCCAAAAACGTTGGACCAGATCCTTGAGACTCTGCCCAACCTGGCATTCTGTGATTCCATGATTGAAAAGCAGGCTTCCCTGAGCAGAACTAAGAAAAACTGTTGGAATGAGTTCAGAGGTGTCCATGGAGGTGCTCCAAGACCTGGAGAACCTCTGATCTGGAGCCAGGCTGGGAGAGCTGGAAATGTCCAGCCTGAAGAAGAGAAGGCTCCAGGGAGATCTCAGAGCCTCTTCCAGTGCCTGAAGGGGCTCCAAAAGTGCTGGAGAGTGAGCTGTGACTGGATCACAGGGACATGTAATGAGAGGACAAGGGGAAATGACCTTAAAATGCCAGCAGGATATGTTGGATATTGGGAAGAAATTTTTCCCCGTGAGGGTGGTGAGGCCCTGGCACAGGTTGCCCACAGAAGCTGTGGCTGCCCCATCCCTGGGAGTGTCCAAGGCCAGGTTGGATGGGGCTTGAAGCAACCTGGGATAGTGGAAGGTGTCCCTGCCCCTGGCAGGGGGTGGAACCAGGTGATTTTTAAGGTTCCTTTCAACCCAAACCATTCTGTGATTCTCTGGTTCAGTGAAACAGAGATGAAAACAAGTGGTGGCCATTAAAATCTGAATTGCTCCTTCTTGCCATGATTCATGAACCACTCCTATGAAAAAGCACTGTCCAGACACCGAGTCAAAACGAGACTTTATTTTTCTGGGAGTTATCCTTGGAAGCCCAGAGGCCAAGCTTTCCATGGACACATGCCTCAAGTGTCAGGCTCCTTTCTGCTGCACTCAGGGCACTTCTTTTGTTAGTGTAGAAAAACACATAATCACAGCATAGCTTGATTATATGCAGGTGCTTTTATTGGAGAGCTCTGGGAGTCTGGGGTGCAAACCCAAATCAGGCTCCGCCATGAACTCGGGATGAACATGTTTTTATACCCTTCTCATTATATAACTACATGTTAATTATTGCACTTATATTGTTCTAGTGTATACATTGATTTTACCCAAGCATGAATCCTTATAATTATCATCAAGCCCCCCCAATCATCACTTCTCATGATTCTTATCGATTCTAATGATTCTCGTTATGATTAAACAATAATTAAATTAACAAACAATCATTACATTTATCATATGATGATTATGCAGATGCAGCCTCACAAGATCCAGCAAAACAAAGCTCAACCTCGATTCCAGCAACTACTGGCTCTGGTTCCCTTTCCCAGGCCTACCTAGGCCCAACCTTTTTCCATTCCCCCTAAATCTATCTCCATTATTTCAGAAACTTTTAAACACTATGCTATCACTTTCAAGACTGTTGCAATGCAGATTCCTAAATACAGATCCCAAATGGATGTGCCTTTATCGTGAAGTGTGCCAAACATCCACTGTCTCCCAATGGTCAGTTTCCTAGGAAGCAGAATCTTGGAATTACACACAGTGAGTGTCTGAATGCAAAAATGAATAAGAAGTGGGTGGGCTTAAGCTTGATGGGTACAAAATCGAGTCATGTTGGTTCATTTTGGGGATTTTCTTTCATGTTTTCTTCACTTCTAGTTGAATGTTTTGCTTCACTTTCAGTTCAGAAAAGCCTTTTCCAGCTAAAGGCTGGAAACAAACAAAAAAACCCCCCTGTATTTCTTTTAGATAGGAGACATCAAAACATTTTTCTCCCACAGGATTTATTAGATATTTTCAAAATGTTTCAATGGCAAATTAATACCATGACTTAATGTATTTACTGATTGAAGGTAATGACCAACTGAAGTCAATAAAAACCATTTAAAGGGTAATTTTGATCCATTT
>VZSR01000824.1:968863-1059832 GCA_013398615.1 Brachypodius melanocephalos
CAGCGTGGCAGGAACAGGGTAGCTTAGAAATTACCTTTTAAGATTTGGCATGTAACCCCTATGGTAATGCAGTAGGTCCTATAGGTTGTATGTAAATGTAGTAGGATTTGTGTTCCGTACCGGTTGGTCATTGTAAGTTAGAATATTCAACAGACAAGGAGATAAAACTGCAAAGAAACAGGGAGTTGGCCTCTTGGGACATTGGCGCTCTGGGGACGAGCACTCCTCCTTGATGACCCTCTCAGCTGGATGCTGGCAGCTGGGAGCAGGGCTCTCTCCACCTTAGGCCTTGCAATAAAACCACGTCTCAAGAGCAACCCTGTCCTCCAAAGATCTCGTCCGTGGTGTCGGACTGCTTTTACAGGTCCATTTGCATATTGGAGTTTAATTGTCCAATTACAGCTCCAGGTTGTGAGGTCTCATCCTTCTTGTTTTCTCTCTTCAGTCCACTGTTGTTTGTGCTTTTGGGCCTGAAATCTTGTACTCATTGTCCTTGGTCTCCAGCAGGAAAAGGATTTGTTTTGTCTC
Organism: Brachypodius melanocephalos; assembly: GCA_013398615.1. Classification (NCBI taxonomy): domain Eukaryota; kingdom Metazoa; phylum Chordata; class Aves; order Passeriformes; family Pycnonotidae; genus Brachypodius; species Brachypodius melanocephalos. Next base: position 969,392 of record VZSR01000824.1, read on the forward strand.
CCTGCTCTGTGAAGAGAACTGACTGACACTGAATATGAGGCTCAGAACAACACCCCTAGGCATCACAGAATGTGAAAAACATGAAAGCTGAAACTTAAGGCATCAATTGTCTCTTCAGAAGCCATGCTATTCTGTCCTAATGTGCCAAATTTTTTTTTTTTTTTTTTTTTTTTTTTTTTGTGCTTTCTGGGACACAGGAGATGAGTAAGGCCCACATCACTGCCCTGGGACTTTTCTGGAAAACGATTGAAAATAGATCTCACTGAACAAGCACCTGGAGATATCTTCCACAGGGATCCCTTCAGGACTCTGACTTCTTCCTGCTATGAGTGGTTTGGGAAAACTATGAAGGGAAAAAAACCCAACAGTCTTCTTTCTTTATTTCTCTGTTTAGTTCTTGTCCCAACAGGAGCTGAGGAAGAGACGTTCACCTCAGACCCTGATTCATCTTGGACACAGACAGGAGCATAGTGAGCCCAAGCACTCCTTGAGTCACAAAAAAAAGAGACTGGAGAGGAAAACCTCCTGTTCTGGTCCTAAATCTCCCTGGAATGTTGTCTTGCTCCACATGGGCCTTTCCCTATGTGGGAAGCTGTAGTCAAAGGGTGATTTAGATCATCAAGAGGACCACTCTAAAATGTATCACCGAAAGTGGGGTTAATTCGATGTTGTAAAAGCAAGGTTCACTCTTATTTAATATATGGAAGGAATGCACACAGGAAAATTGCGTTGGAATCAAAGTAGAAGGATTTACAGAGAGATGTGAGACACAAAAGGGTAAAGGAGACCCTCCCATTGAGACACAAATTTCAGAGTGGTCCCCTTGCTGTCTAAACTCCTGATAGAGCCAAGGTGCAGTCAGGTCCAGTCTTAGTCTCATATTTGGGCAATGGTTTATGTGTAATGGAATTACCCACAAAAAGTTTATAATAATTAATACCGAGTACATAGATTGGCAATATTACATTATTATCAATTCAGCTTGATATCAGCAGCTCACTGAGGATCTGCCACGAGTAAAGATCTCTTCACTTTGGCCAAGGATGGATCTCTCAGTTAAGGAATCTCAAATGTTGAGGGGTGCCCCTGCTCCAGGGGAGAGTCTCAGGGCACACAGCCCAGTTGGAATTCAGGGACAACTCAAATGGGAATCATCCAAAGATCCAATATCGGGAAAAGGTCTCTCTGCCTTGAGAGGTGTCCCAGCTCCAGGGGAGGAGATCACTTCCATGGTGGTTCATAGAAGGCTCACTCATTCTGTCCTATCAAATTTCATCAGACGGAAATGTACGGATGAAACTCCTTGTACCCACAAGTTTCTCTGTTCCCTGATAAACGAGCCTTGGAAAAGCCTCCTGTTGCTGCTGCTTTGATCAGTGCTCCAAGCTCGTGTGCATCGATGCTCACTGTGTCACTCTGCTCCTCTGTGGTTTTCCTGGACGAGTTCTTGGCTTGGATACAGCTCAGGCTTTGCCTCCTCTGGGTTTTGGACCAAATTACTGCTGGTTTGGTTAAGGGGTTGAGTGAATCCATCAGAACAGCCCAGGCAATGGACTTTGCATTTTGTTCCATTTTCAGACTCTTCCCAATTTTCCAGCACAGCCACGTTTCCCCATTTGGCAACCAAGACATACAAATCCTTGCATGTGCAATGTACAATTTATCCACCTCCACAGCATTGCTGTGCTTCATCCATGTGTGATGATGGTGAATTTAGAGTTAGAGAATGGGTTGGGTTGGAAGGGATCATCTCATTCCATCCCCCCTGTCATGGGACACTCTCCACTAGACCAGGCTGCTCCAAGCCCCATCCAACCTTTGAACACTTCCAGGCATGGGGCAGCCACAGCTTCTCTGGGTGTGCCAGGGCCTCATCACCCTCACAGGGAAAAATTTCTTCTCAATATCTCATCTCAATCCCACCTCTTTTAGTTTAAAACCATTCCCTTTGTCCTTTCACCACCTACCTGTGCAAAAAGTCCTTCTCCCTCCTTTTTATAAGCATCCCTTTAGTACTGGAAGGCTGCAGTGAGGTGTCCCCAGGTGTTCTCTCTTTGCCTCAGGACTAGAGCCTGGGATGGCTGCAAGGCAGGATCACAGGGACACAGGACAGTTCAAGGAGACCTCAGGAGACCCTTTCCAAGCTAAACTATCCGGGGATCCTCCCTTGCAGCTCCACCATGCAATAACCACAGTGCAAACCAAAACCACACTGACCTCCTGCACCCACCACCTCTGGCAGTGCTTTCATTCACAGTTCCAGGAGTACAGTGAGGAGAAGAGCTCCCTCCTTCCAGCCCCCTTTGGTGGGAAGCAGCAGGACCTCCTGAGCCAGCTCCAGGACAGTGATCCAAGGTTTGGGTTCCCCTGCTCTCCTAGCCCACCACCTCAGGAAGTGCCAGGTGATATTTCCCTTCCCCAATCCTACACAATCATGGTATTCCTCAGGTTGGCAGGGATTTTTAAAATCACCAAGTCCAACCCAGCACTGCCAAGTCCACAAAGGATCATGGAATGGCAGATGTAGGGTGAGAAACACCTCCATAGGAAGGATAAAGGCCTGGGACTCACCATCCAGTGGTGCTGGTTGAGGAAAAGTTGGATCATGGCTCAGGCAAGGAGGAAGTGGGTTAAGAGCTTCCAGGCAGTCCCACAGGTCTGCAGCCATTCCAGGTTTCTCAGGACATCTACATTATTTCAGCCAGGCCAAGATAAATCATTACATCTGAGGACCTACTGGGCTGTGATGGCTTTGGATGAAGGCTCTGGAGAGCAGCAGTGCTGGAGCCCATTTTCTCAAGATTTAGGCTCCCTGTAGTCCTGCCTATAATCCTAAAATCTAATAGGTGATGGAGCAGAGTCAGGGAGATAAGGACACTTTTTTTTTTTTTTTTTTTTTTTTTTTCCCCCCCAAAGATTTCAGCCATTCAAGGATAAGCATCAAGGAAGTGAGTAATTTGTTGCTCAACTAATTTTTTTTTGTCATATTTTATGGGTGATATCCTCAAACTCCTGTGCACTGAGCCGAGCTCCTGCTCAGAGTCCATCTGGTTATGCAGGAGGTGCCAGGGAAATCCAGGTGAGGCTGAGTCTGCCAGCACCTGATGGGAGATAATGAAAAAAAATTGGAGGGGTACTTCTTACAAGTGCACTGAGGGATTGGACAAGGGGAATGGCTTGAAGCTGAAGCAAGGTAGATTTAGATTAAATATTGGGAAGAAACTCTTCCCTGTGGGGGTGGTGAGGCCCTGGCACAGGTTGCCCAGAGAAGCCGTGGATGCCCCATCCCTGGAAGTGTCCAAGACCAGCTTGGATGGGGCTTGGAACAACCTGGGATAGTGGAAGGTGTCCCTGTCCATGGAAGGGTTTGATATGAGATGATCTTTAAAGTCCCTTCCAACCCAAACAATTCTATGATTGGCTTTGCAGGGATGTGGGCAATGGGTGGCATCAGAATTACCATGGCCACGCTGGAAACTTTAACCCCACACCCCTGTCCTGTACCAGAAATGCTGCCAGATCTCTGTTAAATCTCAGCCCTTCACATCCTATAATACTGGGAAGGAAGCATCAGGCTGTGGGTTGAGAAACCTGAACAAAAACAAACTGCACTGCACAGAAAAGTGGATTTCTCAGGTTTTGTAAACGTCCTTTACAGGGACATGTGTTTTTAGAGGTGTGGAGAGGATACAAGTCCCATGTTGTGACTTGTCCAGAGCAGAGAGCCCAGGTGGCAGCTGTGGGGCCAGGAGAGGTTTCCCAGCCCCCAGGAGCAATGCAAAACACACGTGGGGGTGCAGGCAGGGGCACTTTTAAAAAGCAGACAGGGCTGGAGTTTCCACCTTTTTTTATTAGAAATAAGACACATTCATTTTGTGCTCTGAAAACTGTACAGAGGAAAAAAAAAAAAAAAAGTGTTGATGAACACGGACAGGAAGGAGGGGGAGGCATGGAAAGAGGGCAGGACGTGGGAAAACAGGATTAACCGGAGGAGCTGAGCAGAGAAAGTCGAATATCAACAGTTCTTAAACAAACATTTATCTCTGTAATTACATAACATTGTTAATGTCTTGCAAAAGGCGGCTGCAGTGAATGGGTGAGCGGAGAAGGCTGGAGTGAAGAGGGCAGGATTGGGCGGGCAGGAGAAGGGAAGGGGGAAAAAAAAAAAGAGAAAAGAATTAAAACACAGTAGAAAGATACCTGTATGCTAAAATTCATAATGTGTAATTATAATAATTACAATATCATACAACCCAGCATCTGAGGGAGGCCTTTGTGCTTTCCTGTTTCATGAATAAGCTAAAATTGAACAATAATTATCACAGTTTTATGAGTAACCACTTTCCCTATTTTTTAACTATTTGGATTTATTTATGTTTTCATTTCCATCCTTCATATCCTACGGTTAATGGCAAGGTAAATTCTTGGAGATCACCCAGGTAGCCCACAGGGAAGTCAAAGCAGAGATTTGTCACATCAAGCAACATCTCCCCATGGGGGAAGCACAGCTGGGGGCAGTGATGGCTTTGCATCTTGTACCCATTGGTCGTTTTTCCCTAAAAATGTTTGGTTTGGTTAATTAAAAGGAGACCCAAGCACAGTAATAACTCAGACCCTGTTCAAGCTTTGCTGCTGTCTGGCACAATCTGGCCACTCACAACCAGAGGTTTGTCTCCATCCACCTCCAAAACTGGGAGGGTTGGTCCAAACATCAGAGAGACAGTGCTGGGAATGACAAAAATAATAATAAAAAAAATAAAGTCTGTGTGTAATGTCACTGGTATATTTTTTAATGATAAAAATATTGCACAACACTTTTCAGGGTGAAACGCAGACATCTCTTTTTTTTTGGTAAATAACCTTGAGAAATATTTAATGAAAAAAAAATTAAAATAGCTTTTTTTTTTTAATAGTGAAATGCAAAGAGTGCATTCTATGAGGAGGAATGTCCTGCTGTCCTGATCAGCTTCACCTCTTCCTTCCTGTGGGACCATGAACCTGCTGCTGGCTCTGGGCGGCGGGGTGGGGGGAGAAGAGCCAGCCAGGGGAAAATAACCAAAACCCAGACTGAATAAAGCAAAACAAAATATTGCATCGGTTATGGGGCTGTGTATTCCCACCATCCCAAACTTTCCACGGAGCAACTTGCCTTCCACCTTCAGCAGGTGGCATCCTCACCCCATGCCTGCGCAGTCCTACGGCACAGAAAGGCATTCGAAATGACAAGAGCCAAAGAAAAGAAAGGTCTCGGGTTTCAAGTTCTCTTTTTATTGAAGAAAAGAAAAGAAGAAGGAAAAAAATAGATTATTTTGTTTGTTTTTTTTTTCTTTTTTTTTGTCTGTTTGTTTCCAAGTGGACGTTATTCATGTTGTCAGTTTGTCTCAATGTCCTAAGGCAACGTCTCTGTTTACCAATGTCTCCAGGTACAGCGGGCAGATCTGTCTTTCCCTTTTTCCTCTCTCTGCCTTCCAGGGAGGGGCAGCTTGGAATAAATCTGAGTCCGAAAGCAAGGACAAATAACAGAACAAAAAAGAAAAAAAAAAAAAAAAAAGATGAGGCCAAGAGGACCTTTGCAAGGCCCGTGCTGAGTTTATCTATTTAACAGTCAATGACATGACCTACATTCTTCTTGTTGGTCTTGCTGTCTACCACCTTCCACCCTCTCCCTGGAGATGGGGTGAGCAGGATTTGGAGATCTGGAGATCTGGAGCTGGTCCCTTCCTCCGCCGGGGAGGGATGAGAGGAGGAAGCCCCACCCTGCTGTGACCGTGAGCCAATGCCAGGTCGTGGCGGCGTGGCGCCCAGGAGTGGCAATGTCCTTGCGGCCACCTCTTGGCGTGTCCCATCTCCTTCCTCCTTGGATGAGCTGGCGAGAGAGAGGTGGGGGGAGCCAGGGATGCCCCTCGAGGCTGGGCCTGCCCCAGCCAGGCCACATCCCAGCCAGGCTCCTGCAGGTGTCCCCTCTCGGTGTCCCCAAACAAACCCTCATCTTCTGGGCCCTCTGTGGTGGCTGCTGGGCATCCATCCTTCCACAGAGGTGTTGAGGCAGCGACCCGAGAGCATCTTGGCAGGGCTTGTCCCCTGCAGCCCCTCCCCACCCTCCTCCTCCTCGCTCTCTTCCAGGCTCACTCCTCCAGTCCTGCCTGGGAAAGCTCGTGTTGTCCTGAACCTACAGCTACTATACTCTATAAAGTAATATTCCCCCTCTCTGCTGAGAACAATACAAAAGTTACTCCATCTTACCAAAGGTTTCAAAAGAAACCAAACACTTCTCTTGCTCGGTTCCGATTTAATTTAATCATTTCTTTAAAACGCGGTTTTGTTTTGTTTTGTTTCATTTGTTTTCTGGAAAAAAAAAAAAGTCCTTTTTCTTCCCTTTCTGCTCAGACCTCTGTCTGAAGGTCAATAATGTCTTGTCCCACCAAGGGGATGGTGGCCCCTGTTTTCTCCCACTCTACAGTTTTTAGTTCTAGGGGAGACTGTGCCACAGGTTCGATGTCCTTTTTAACCCATGATGGTGGGGACTGGACTTTCCTGATGCCTTCCCAGGGTCTCTTGTTTGGTGTCTGCTGTTTTTCTTGCTGCAGGAGGAGGAAAGTGTAAGAAAGGAGAGAGAGAAAGAAAGAAAAGTTAGTGCAAAATGCAAGACACACCATGATTTTACCTCCTCTTGTATCGACAAATTATTTTTTCTGTGCAGCTTCTCATCCAAAAGAAAGTGGGGTATCAATGGAAACGACACTTGGTGTACAAACTATCTATTTTCAACTAGAAAACATTTTTCTTTCCACTGCCACCTCCATCACTTAATGACTGGACATTTCAGCTTTCAGCTGAAGTTTTTGCTATTGAAAAACTGAGTGTGGCTTTGAGAATATCAGATCTTTTCCTGCTTCCACAGATGTAGTGACAGGACAAGGGCATTACGGCTTTAGGATGAAGTAGAGTAGATTTAGATGGAATATTGGGAATAAATTCTTCCCTGTGAGGGTGGTGAGGTCCTGGAATGGAATTCCCAGAGAAACTGTGGCTGCCCCATCCCTGGAAGTGTTGAAGGCCAGGTTGGATGGGGCTTGGAGCAATCTGGGATAGTGGAAGGTGTCCCTGCCCATGGCAGGGGGTGGAACTAGAGGATCTTTAAGGTCTTTTCCAACCCACACAGGAAATCCAGATTACAATGAGGTCTTTCTGAACACCCATTGCATTTGATGCTCATTCCTTATGCAGCACAGCTATTTACAGACTCTTTAATTGCAGCAAAACCTGCACTCTGCTCCACCAGGGCACCAAATCTGTGCTGCTTGAGGAGCTGGAGCTCAGCTCGGAGGCTGAAAACATTTCCACCAACTCCACACCAAGGCCTGGAGGCTTTATTGACCCAGTCTCCCACCAGCACCATGGATACTGACCCAGAAAAATCTCTTTCTGTGTTTTTGCTGACACACACCCAGACAAGGCTCTGGGGAAGGCTGAGGGGCTGGAAAATGGGTGTGTTCCTCAGTGGGGAGAGAAAGGGAAGGTCTTAAATGAGTTGTTCCACTCAACTTCTCCCCTCCAAACACCAGTGATGCTTTTCACAGTTAATTATCTCCACAAAGACACTCCAGCACAGGGCAATAAAAGGCTTCCCTGGATGTGACAGAGCCATTTTGAGCCAACTGCCAAAGGAGAAGTGGGAAGGGCAGGAGGAAAGCTGCTTGTGGAGGATGACAACAAGGAGGGAAAAGCCTGGGGAGAAGGTGAGGAGCCAGATGTGCAGGGGACACGCTGCCCAGGACATGTCACAGCTGGATGCTGTCACCAAAATATACTGACTGAGGGGAGATGAAGCCTCACAGAGGCTGCGGGGTCACTCCAGGATGCTGCTGAGATTGTTGTAGCTCCACAGGAAACCTCGATTCCCATCTGCTGCAGGCTCATCCAGCAGCCTCAGCTTCTCAGTTTGTCCTTCCCTAAGACGTTTTTGTCAGGCTGTTTTTTGTCCCAGCTCCACACTGCAGTGCTTTCAGGAACTGTGGAATTATCCCTGCAGGGGCAGCTTTCATTGGATCACCCAAGCCAGGAATTCTGCTCATCCAGACTTTAATATAAATATAAGATGTGCTTGAAGTTGATCCTGCACCTCACAACTCGCAGGAGGAAGGCTCTGGGTGAGAGCATTTGGTGGTTAGAGGGTTGGGAATGTACAAACCACATAAATATCTCAAAGTGAAGTGAAAGCATTCTGAAATTATTTTCATTCAAAGGGAGAAAAATAAGTTTTTAAGCCCTTTTAAAGAGAATTGTTGTTTGGGTGGGTTTTTTGTAATCAGGTTGTGTAAAAGTATTGCTCAAAAGAATGTAAAACACTCAATTCTCAATTTCTTGCAACCTGCAGATGAGGTTTTCATTAAACTCTTCAATACAGAGCTTTCCTTGTGCTGCTGGTGTTATTCTTACTTTATTCCATGACATAACATGACATTACTACTAATACAACAGAAAAAGTGATAAAATTTGTGATTTATTCCATTATCTTTTTTGGAATTTATTTTAGATCCACTGCTACTAAAAATTGGAACCTATTTAACTCTTACATGTGTCTTAATGAGACAAGCTTCAGTTTCCTGAATGGAAATTTCCATCTACAGTGTTTTTTGGAGACCATCAGTCTGCCTGAAAAGATACAGCAGGAAGGAACACAGAGAATAAAAAAAGCAAAAATAGAGCAAAATTGGAATAAAATTAGGTTTTCCCAAAAGGTGAAGAAAAACAACCTTGGTCAAGACAGATTTTTTTTTTTTTTTCAATGAAAAACATTTTGTTTTCTCTCACCACTGCTGTAATGCCACAGGTTTTCAAAGCTGCTGATGTCCACAGCTGTGTTAGAGGGCAGCATGAGTGATCTTATGCATGAAATTCATAAATAATTCGGAAAAAGCCCTTTTCTGATGGCATTATTTATGGCCACCTCCAGCACCAGGTTGTGTTTGCAGCCAATCCCTATTTTAAGTTTCTCTCCATCTGCCACACTCCTGACCTTCAGCCTCTCCTTCATGCTGGGAGGATGCTCCCAGACCTGATCATGCACCCTGAACGTGATCAGCAAACCTCAGAGCCCTCCCTGCCAGGGGCCAGTGAGCAAGAGGAGCTGCAAATCCACGGAGGGAACAGAAATTGAGGGGAAAAAACCCAAAAAATCCAAAAAAGTAAAAAAAATGATGAGCTCACATCTACAGGAGTGGCCTCTGATCCGCCCTGTTACTGGGGAACACCACCTAAAGGTGACAATAATTATTCAAACCCCAGGCATTAGATGTTGTGAGTTGTTGAAGAGAGAAAAAACTAAGAAAGGAAGAGAGGATGAAAGAGGAAATGGTTTTATGGCAGTGCACAGCTCCATTCTGCACCTGCAACTTGAATATTCTGGGCACTCCTGAGAGAAGGATAAAGGGAAAATGATAAATGTGGCTGGTTTCCAGCCATGGATAAAGTTACAGAGAATGTCCTATGGGAGGAAAGATTACAAATTCCCACCTTCAGGCCTCAAAAGAGATTATGGTTGGATGGAAGAGAGGTCTGTGGAGCTCTGAGAGGCTTGTGGGTGATAGGAATGGACCACTGATGGTGAGGATTGGGATAATCTTCTAACAAAGGAAATCCAGAGCACCAAGGAGTGAGCCCTGGGAGCTGGGTCTGCCCACAGTGCCCGGCCAACCTCCAGGTCACCTTTCCACAGCTCTCTGTCCACCCTGAAAACTTCCAAACTCATGAAAAGTAGGTGGAAACACTCACAAAACCAGCATCCATTCTGTCCTATCCAGAGAAGTGACACCACTCTGCATTAAGGGGTATCTGAGAACAAATTCCTGGAATTTTGGGGGTCTTTTTAAAGATGCACCACCACAGGCTGGTCCTTTTTATTTTTCCAAGCTCCTTTTCACTCTGCCACGGAGAGGAGGCAGAAACTGCCCTTGGGTCTGATCCCACAGGGTGATTTCCATCCTCCTTAGGATGGAGTAGATATCAGTGTGATATCTACCTGTCACTGTGGTGGGCTTAGTGACTCCAAAAGTGTTTATTCACAGTTAGAAGATGGAAAAAAAAAAAAAAAAAAAAGAGCTCTGAAAAACGAAGAAATGAAGAAGGGAGACTTGCTTTTAGTTCTCCATTTCTCAGGAAAGGATCAGACTTCTCTGGTGATGCTGTGAGGGAAGTGCTGGCTCAGAGGTGGCTGCAGTGGGGATCAGTGGGGATCTCCGAGCAGGTTAATCAGCCTGGCACAGCTCTGGGAAGGATGCTGGGAGACAAAAGAAAATCTCCTCTTGGCACAGGGCACCCTGGGAATTGGTAGCAGGCTCCTGGGAACAGCTCCCCTTTTCTTTCTCTCCATATGGAAAAAAAGTTTTTTATGGGGTCTTGGCCACTTGAGCAGCACAGAGGAACAGGCTCTGGGCTCATGCTCCAACCCCCAGCTCCACTGTGGGGTCTTAGCAATCCTTGCAGACAGGAGGGAAAACTGAGCTATGCATAGAAAAGAAAGAAAAAAAAAACTGGAGAGAGGGATGTGTAATCCGACTGGAAAAGGCACTGGGGCTGGCACAGGGCCTGGTGCCTCCAAGACAGCCAGGACTGGCCCCAGACAGGGGCTGAAAGCACCAGGAGCTGCTCTTCCAGGGACAGAGCCATCACTCTGGCCTGACACAGCCCTCTGGGAAGGAGGGAAATGTTCATCAGGCCCTGCCTGGTGCCAGGATTGTGGAGAAAAGGAAAGGGGTGGGAAAGGAGGGAGCACCCACACTCAGAGCTGGGGTGAAAGCAGCTCCAGACTGGAAGTGTTCATCATTCTGGTGGCATTGGGAATCTCCTTCATTCAGCCTTGACTCTCATTTTAGCTGTGGATTTTTAAGGTGGAAGGAGAGGATTTCGGAAAAAAGGGGTTTAGGATGCAGTGCCAACAAACCCCCCAAATCTCGGACAAAGACAGAGGCAAAATGCACTGAGATATAATGCACACATGCTTCTGCTAAAGCTGGTCCTGGCAGGCTGCAGGAGTCATCTGTGCTGGACTGGGGGTGGGTATGGAAAGGTGATGGTGGTGGGTCCCTAGCCTGGGTCTTCAGAGCATCATCATAAAATCATGGGATGGTTTGGGTTGGAAGGGACCTTAAAAATTATCTCATTCCAATCCCCTGCCAGGTCAGGGACATCTGCCACCATCCCAGGTTGCTCCAAGCTCTGTCCAGCCTGGCCTTGGACACCTCCAGGGATGGGGCAGCCACAGCTTCACTGAGCCAGGGCCTCCCCACCCTCACAGGGAAGAATTCCTTCCCAATATCCCATCTAACCCTGCCCTCTGACAGCTTGAAGCTATTCCCCCTTGTCCTGGCACTCCATCCCTTTTCCACTCCATCCCTCTCCAGCCCTCTTGGAGCCCCTTCAGGCACTGGAAGGGGGTCTAAGGTCTCCTTGGAGCTTTCTCTTCCCCAGGCTGGATAATCCCGATTTTCTCAGCCTTTCCTCACAGCAGAGCTGCTCCATCCCTCTGCTTATCTTGGTCCTCCATGTCCTTCCTGTGCTGGGACCCCACAACTGGACAAAAGGTTCCAGGTGGGGTCTGACCAGAGCATATTTGAGGGGCAGAATCCCTCATCCTCCACATTTTCCCGTGCAGCCTCTGGGGGTCCAGGCTGGCTTTATCCCGAGCTCCTGTAACCCAGTGCAAATCCTTTCCTTAGGAGCAGCATCCCTGCAGTGCATAAACTCAGCCCAAGAGTCTGCTCTGAGGCACAGCTCTGATTTCCCACTCCAGCGAAAGCCCCTGAACAACTCAGGCTGCTCAGGCTGCACCTCCCTGTGCTTGTTTAGGGGAGTTTTTGTTTGGGGTTTTTTTTTGTTAGTTTTCGTTTTTTAACACCCAGTTTTTATGGTTACCCTGAATAACCCGAGGAGCAATTCAGGGCATTCTGCTGAGCACTCGGTGACAACTCCCCTGGAACCAGCTACTCCCATGCTGTTTTCCTTGCCTCTGGTGGCAACTTGAAGGATATTTCACGACCCAAATGGTCTCTCGCCACGACACTGATGACTGTAGGACCAGGATGAAGTTATTCAGAGCGTAGAGCAGGGAATTTGAAAGATAAATGTGGCTCACGCTCCTCTAATCCATCTTCAGATCAATGTCGATGAAAAGTGATTAGAAAATGGGAAAGCTGTCTTGTTTCTTTAGAGAATGATAAATTTTCCTTCCCTTCTCTGAAACAAGTAGCTGCAGTTCTTTCATTTTATGCTACTGAACTACAAAGATTATGCTTTTTCTTTTTCTTTTCTTTTTTTTTTTTTCATTTAGGAGAAAAGCAAAATAAAAGGAAGTGGCTGGCTTTGCTTAGAATTTCGTTAAAATAACTGGGAAAAAAAAGGTAGAAATAATTTGTGGTCTTAACTCAGAGATCAGTTAGGAAACTTGAAATACCCAGCATTTGCTGGGCTATAAAAATTTGTCTTCTGCTTCTGTATTCCCTGAAGTTCATCCATCCTGAAAGGGTGGCTGTGAGACAAATTCTAGCGAGGCCACACAGCTGAAGGTGAACGGGCTCTGGATCAAGGAAGTCTTTTACTGACTCCAGAAAAGCCTGGAGGCTGCACAGAACACCTGTGGTCTCACCAGCATGAGGAACAGGCTGTTTTCCAGAGCATCCTTGCTGTTAATCCAGCTGGTCCAATCCCAACCTTTTTTGGGACAATGCTTATGGTCTGTGAAGAGCCCACCTGGAGGATTAAACTCCCTAAAATGCTGAAAACTCTCAAAGCTGTCTCACGGGAGCAACTGAGGATCCAGCAGGGGACCAAGAGCACCCAAAGCATGATTTTTCATAGAGCCTTTAATTTAAACTCTATAAAGAATTATTCAGAGTATAAAACCCCAGGAGTTTCAGTGTGCTGGTGGCACTGCCTGGTGTTGGAGCAGAGGATATGGGGAACAGCTTTCTCTGGGACAAATTTTGTCCCCTAATTCTTGGGACAAAAGGTGCTGGATGATCTGCAGGAGGAGGTGAGCTTCTGACTGATGGTGTATTTGGATACCTGGGAGCTGCAGATGGTTTATGGCTGACTGAATTAAGATTTGACGTCATTTTCATAACAGAATTTATTGAGGTAATTATCGGACTTTATGCACAGCTCCTCCCTATAAAAGCGGCACTAATTGGTCTGTTAAAATTTGCCTTTAAGCAGCACAGAGAGGATTAAAGATGTGACACAGAGACACCCTTCCCAAAAGTGGAGCTTCCCTTGCAGATTCCCAGTTTTCCAATTCCTACAGCAGAGCACACCGGGGAGACACAGCCCTGCCTGGGGATGAACTGCAATATCGATCAACATCCATAAAATCACAGAATTATAGAATCAGGGAATGGATTGGGTTGGAAGGGACATTAAGATCATCTCATCCCAGCCCCTGCCATGGGCAGGGACACTTTTCACTATCCCAGGTTGATCCAAGCCCCATCCAACCTGGACAATTCCAGGGATGGGGCAGCCACAGCTTCTCTGGACACTCTGTGCCAGGGTCTCACCACTCTCACAGGGAAGAATTTCTTCCTAATATCCAATCTAAACCTGCCCTCTCTCATCTTAAGACCCTTTGCCCTTGTGCTGTGACTCCAGGCCCACTTCATGGTCCTTTTTTCTCAACACTCCATCAGGTTGCCAAAGCCAGTGCTGGTGGAATGGGCAAATCTCCAGATGCCCAAAGAGGAAAGCTAAGAAAAATCTCATTGTGAGAAAAGAAAGTGAGGAATCAAGACAGAAACACAATCCAGAGGGAAATAATGAAAAGATAAGCAGAAAAAAACCCAACTTTATACCTCTTTAAAATGGGATTGGAGCAGGTGCTTTTCGGGATCAACAGAGATTTGGGGTGGGATTTGAGAGTTGTGGTTTTTTTCCCAGAGAAGCTGTGGCTGCCCCTGGAAGTGTCCAAGGTCAGGTTGGACAGGGCTTGGAACAGCCTGGGATAGTGGAAGATGTCTCTGCCCATGGCAGGGGGGTGGGATGAGGTGATCTTTAACGTTCCTTCCAATCCAAACCGTTCTGTGATTCTATGAAATATAAACTGAGTCCAGATCCTGCACGTGAGCTGCAGGACAGGAGCCAGAGCAAAACCCATTCCAGCTGCAGGGAGCTCATCAACAAGGAGAAAATCCAAGGAATTTGCAGTGCTCTCTCCAGGGCTGACCCGGGCACAAGCAAAGAGCTGCTGGTTAAAATGAATGCCAAGCCAGGTGCTGGCAGGAAAAGAGGGATATGGGTGTGATTCCAGCTTCTCTAATGGAGCTGGATCAAAGGATTCCTGCTGAGGGGGAAGGCAGAAGCATCACTTCCACTGCTATCAAAGCTCAGGAGAAGCAAAATCTTGGCTTTTTTAAAAACCTACAAAACCACAGACCCCTCTCAATGTCCAGCCCAAGCCCTGGAATTTCTTTAGCAATTAACTCCCAGGGAGCAGCAGCGTTGGAGATGTTAAACCTTGAGAACACAGATCTGCACAGGAGAAACATTTCCTGTGTAGTATAAAGCAGCTTGAAAATAACCACTACCCTGCTTTAATGTAAAGAATTCCCAGCTACAAGAATTCAGACCTGGGTGTATTTAGGAGGAAAAAGGAGAAGAAAATGCGTGTTGGAGCCTGCAGTCTGCCAGGCAAAGGTCAGGCTTTGAAAGGGAGAAACAAACTTGCAGCAAGGTTTTCCAACAATGGGATTTTCTCTTTTTTTTTTTTTTTTTTTCTGGTAGCAATTGAGGAGGTAAAGAAGGAGTCAAAGTGATGGGAGTGATTAGGAAGGAAGAACTCTGCTGTCTGAGTCAGTCCCAAGCTAACATTCCAATACACATCCAAAATCTCCCTTATATGAAGAGAGATCTATAATCCATGTGGAAGCCACTCACTGCTTATCGCAGCCTTAAAAATGAGGGTTTGGTGCATCCCAGGCACCAAGAGAGCTTTAAATTTTCATCAGGATGCCTGGGTGGGGGTGGCTGGGTATTTTGATGCAAATCCTGCTGTGGTTGTGTCCAAGTCTCTGGTTCCTTTGATGCTTCCTGGTTGCAAATAAGCTGTCAGGGGGGATAAATATTCCACACACACAGAGCTCATTCAGTTTTCTGCTCAAAGGCTACACCAGCTTCTAGCTTGGTCTGGGATTAAATGGAAGGGCAACAGTGTGAAACCTCCACATATTTGTGAAACCTCCACAGGTTTGGAGGAGGGCGAGCAGAGGAGACCAGCTGCTCCTGAGGTGCTATTTTTAGATTCTTCCATCTCTTCAGGTGGACAGAGAAAATCTGTCCTAAATTCCAGCAAAAAATTCCTGCCTAAAACCCCAAAACTTCCTTCTGAGTCAGGAAAAAAATCACCTCCACCTTTCTTGCCTCACCTGAAGTTGAACACTGCAAGGGAGAAAAAATTCAGCACAGAATATCCAGAGTGGGAAGGGACCTGCCAGGATCATCAATGCATTAAAAACTCGACTTTTCAACTTGGCAGCCGTCAGATCTTGCTGGATGTCATCCTGCTCCTATCTTAATTCCCTAGTATGGAAAAATTAACTTTGGGAAAGAGTGTTTACATCCTTTACAGCCACAAATCACAGAATTACAGAAGGGTTTGGGTTGGGAGAGATCTTAAAGATCATCTCATTCCACTCCCTGCCATGGGCAGGGACACCTTCCACTATCCCAGGCTGCTCCAAGCCCTGTCCAACCTGCCCTTGAACACTTCCAGGGATGAAACATCCAAAGCTCCTCTGGGCAACCTGTGTCAGAGACTCACAGGGATAAACTTCTTCCCAATATCCCATCTAAGTGTCCCTCCTTCAGCTCAAAGCCATTCTGAGTGTGATCACTCAAAAAAGTGTGACCACGTTTTTCTGCTGCAGGGATGAGGTGGCCAAGGCTGAAGCACCACCTGGATGTGTGCTCCTGTGTGCTTTGGACACAGGTCCTGCTGGAAAATGTGATTTTAACCAGGAATAGTTGAGGGTGCCTCCAGTGCAGAGCATTTTAGAGTTGAGGTACAGACAAAAGAAACTACGTGCTACACGGAATAAATTTTATGTAATAAACTGGAAAAGAAAATATGGAAAAATCCATGTTTATTCCCCAAGGAAGGGCAGTTCTTTATTATTGTACTCTGAGGCTCAACTGAACTCCCCATTAGGAATGTGCTTTGATTTCCAGCAAAATAACTGCAGTGAAACAATAACTGTGGCCAGTGCCACATTCCTGGGAATTCCTGGAATATGAGGGAGATTCAGACCTGACTCCCATTCCAGGAACTATCCTGCTTCCCCTAATTCTCATTAGGAAGCTGATGGCAGTGGGGACACCCCAGTCCCAGTGGGATGGGGATTAGGACTCTTCAACCACAGGTTGATGGAAAAGCAGAAATCATCCCCAAAGTTTGTCTCCACTTGAAATTCCCTACAACTCCCTGGAAGGAGTTTGTATCCAGGTGGGGGTCAGTAGCTCTTCCTAAGGTATTGGACAAAAGGAATGTCCTCAAGTTGTGACAGGGGAGCTTTGGGTTGGATATCAGGAAAAATTTCTTCACTGAAAGCGTTGCCAAGAGAGATGGGATATTGAATATTGGAACAGGTGCCCAGGGAAGTGGTGGAGTCACATTCTGGGAGGAATTTTTAGTTGTGGCACTTTGGGACACAGTTTAGTGGTTGGACTTGATGATTTTAGAGATCTTTTTCAACCTTAATGATTCTGTGAGTCCCTGATTATGTTTCCAGCTCTGCCAGTAACTTCGCTGGGACAGTGAGCAAAAGATATTTTTCTGTATCAAGTGTACACAGCACTAATACTTATCCCAAGTTTCCATCTGTCAGGATGCCTAAAAAGGAGGAATATGTGCTTGTATAAACCTTGGTGTCTTGGCTGAAAACCCCTCAAAAAGGGGTTCTAAGAATCATATTTTACCCTTGAAGCTGGAGAAATTCTCAACAACAAATAAATAAATGCGATGGTTGAAGTTTCCACTCTTTTTCCTAAAGAGACTGAAAAATTCGTTTCTTCATCCCATTCTTCTCTTGGTGTTTCCTTAAAATCTGACAATTTAGGAGCTCATGTGAAAGGAGCTTCGTGTTTACTGTGATATGGCACTGGATACCACTGGAGTACTGTGGGGATGGCATTTGCATTAAAATCCCTAAAAAACTGATCCCTAAAAATGGCCAGCACCATTCCTAGGAATCTCCATAGGATGCCTGTCCTGTGCAGACATTTAGCTCCAGTTCCATCAGCACTTTTCTGACCTTGGAGATGAGAAAGGAGAGAGGAACAGCGAGATCAGGACAAGCATCGTGTCCTGGAAAGGACTGAGGACAATGGGACACTGCTGCCAGGAGAGCTTGGGAAAATGCCAGGCTTGGAGAGGGATTTGGGAGCTTGACTTTGTGGTTGTTTATTTAAAAGGAAAATCAGCAAGAACAGCACTGCAGGCAGATGGAGCAGACCCAGGAAATATCCCTTCTGCTCTGGGATGAGGAAGGGTTCAGGGCTACTCCAGGATCCTGATGACCTTGCTCATGCCCACAAGGCACAGAGATGGTTAAAGAAAGTTTGGATTCATGTCATGGAAGGGGTTGGGATAGGCCCAGGATGCTCTGCAATGCAAATGAAAGCCAGACTTACACTAAGGTTTGTTTTATGGCCGCCACCAGGAGAAACAGTCCATCGTTTTAGAACCTAAACATACATAAAAGAGAAAACATTCTTTTGTTGTTCCTCTAATCCCTGTTATCTGCTCTTTGCTTTCTCAGGGTGAGCTGAGGATGAGGCCTGAGCTCCAACAGGGTCCTCAGCAGAAAATGGTAGATAAAGGGCTGGAAAAAACCCTATTTATTTGACTTTGTATTGCTTTGGATGCTTTTTAAACCAATACCCACTCCTGATTTGCCAATCCTACTTTTCACAGGCTCCTCCTCTCCTGCTACATCTGAGGGAAAATTCTCAACTTGAAAAATTCAGTCAATATGCAAAAGCCACCTTCAGAACCTCCTTCAGCAGCACAAAGCTCTTTGATGCTGACAGCAGCAACTTTAACTACACAGATGCATCTCTGAAATGCTAAAACCTTCCCAATCTATAAAGCCCTCCTGCAAACAGACCACAGATTAGCTTTTACACTGGATTTAAGCATTGTTGGGGTTTACAGCTGCGTCATACTGAAATAACTGCAAAAAAAACCCCCAAAACAACCCAGAGAGGTGACACTGAGTGAGGCAGATTGGGATTCTGGGGCAGGCAGGACTCTTTGATCCGAACCTGCAGATCCACTGCCTCTCACTCTGTTACACTGGACATCCCATAATGACACCTTGCCACACGCAATGAAAGTAGGATTTGCTGGGGTAACTCCTCTGGAGCTCAGCACTGCAATGCTGTGAGGTCAGGACACAGACCAAAGGCTCTGCACTGCTCTGCTTCCCTCCAAAAAACCCCAAACCTCCTGTTCCATCACTCTCTGAGCTCTGCTCTTGCCTCCAAGGGAGTCCCACCAAAACAAGCCCCACCAGTGCCAAATCTGCCACATTGCAGGGGGTGCCACATCCTGGATCTGTCTTAGGCTCATGGAATCACAGAGGCTGGAAAAGACCTCCAAGATCACCGATCCAACTGCTCTCCCAGCACTGCCAAGGCCACCACTACACCGTGTCCCCAGGTGCCACATCCACACGGTTTTGAGCACTTCCAGGGATGGTGATTCCACCACTTCTCTGAGTCAGCCTCCTCCAACCTTTCACCGGAGAAATTTTTCCAAATATCCAACCTGAACCTCCCCTGGTGCCACTGGAGCTGCTTCATCTCGTTCTATCACTTTTTACCTGGGAGAGAAGACTGACCCTCACCTGGCTCCAACCTCCTGTCAGGGAATTCTAGAGAGTAGAAGGTCCCCCCTGAACTTCCTTTCCTCCAGGCTGAGTCCCCCCAGCTCCCTCAAGTGCTCCTCATCAGACTCGTGCTCCAGACCCTTCCTCATCTTTGTTGCCCTTCTCTCCCCAGCCCCTCAATGTCTTTCTTCTCATGAGGGGCTTTGATTCCAAATCACCAAGAATTGTTATAATTAGCTTATCTTGCCTCTCTCCTGAGTGCACGAAATTTAATTTCTTACTGTCAGCCTGGCTCTGCTGCTTGTTTTTCTCTTCAGCTGGAGCTGTAAGAATTCCTTGTAGCCTTTCAGTCCTTGCCCAGCTGCCTGAGACACGTGGAAGGTGCCATCTGCCTGCTCTTCCTTATTTTATTCTCTACAGCACCAATTATTACAGAGGCTCCTGATAATTTTTTCCAGTCCAAGATCTCTGCCCCTATGAAAGGCTGAAAGGTCCTTCCCTAAAGTCTGTCTCCTCCCCTTTTCACTGGAACTTTGCTCTTGTCAGGGGAAAAAACATGGATATCACAGGATCACAGAATGGTTTGGGTTAGAAAAGGCTATAAAAATCATCTCATTCCAATCCCCTGCCATGGGCAAGGACACCTTCCACCATCCCAGGTTGCTCCAACCTGGCCTTGGACACTTCCAGGGATGGAGCAGCCTCTACTGCAACCTGTGCTAGGGCCTCAGCACCCTTCCAGGGAAGAATTTCTTCCTAATATCCAATCTAACCCTTCTCTCTTTCAGGTTAAAGCCCTTGCCCCTCGTTGGTTGTCACAGTCTTGTCACTACATGACCTTGTCAAAGTCCGTCTCCAGCTCCTGTGGGGACTGAAAGGCCACAATAAGCTCATCTAGGAGCCTTCTCTTCTCCAGGCTGAACAATCCAAATTTCCTCAGCCTTTCCTCATAGGAGAGATGCTCCAACCCTTGGGGAACTTTCATGGCCTTGCCTGGACTCACTCACACATGCTCATATCACAGGTGATCAGCTGTCACAAACAATTTACATTTAATAGGCTCCAGTCCCCAAAATGCGCTCCCAACATCACACCTTGAACCCCACTGCTGTGGCCATCCTAAATATCCCACCACTGCCACCGTGGCCCCACAAGGGAGGGGAGATGCTTCTCCTCTTTCTGCCCTCTCCACTTTCCACCCAGATTTCCTCACGGTCAACCCAGCTTCCAGTTCCTACCTAGGAGTGGATGAACAGGGGACAAGGGGATGACCTGAAAGGGAATGCCAAGACCAGACACAGAGGAGACAACACCATGGACAGACATGGGGACAGACACCCTCCTCCTGGGCTGCTGTGTGGTGCACGTGTGGTTTTTTGCAACATGCAAAAAAAAAATTGGTAGAAATTGGTAGAAAACCAATTTCCTGCTGTTTCCCACGTTCCTGCTGGCACCAGAGGGCTTCTGGAAGAGTCTGACTAACCTTGCTGTCCGTTGTTGGAGACTCCTTCTCCTTCTCTGCGTGCTGGAGTTTTCTGTTCAGGTCCTGGAACATGTCTTGGTGACGTTTCCTTGTGTGCATGATTTTCTGGAGCAAACACAAAGGGCCACAGGTCAGCAAACCCCGTTCACCAGGAACACAGCCAGAGTTACATCACTAAATCCCAGCTCTGCCTCCCTGCAGGTGCCTAAAATATAATTTTGAGCATTTACTGAGGACCCATTGCAGCACTGCCGTTATTTTCAAGGTGAGATGGTGGGAGAAAGTGGAAAATACTAATTTTTGACCTAAAAAAACCCTTAAACTTGCAACAATCAAAGTTTTGTGCTGCAGAATTTGAGCTTGATTGTCAGCGTCCTAAAGGAAGGTGTGCTGCCCTTCTTTAGCTGATACCTGTCCCCATGCCCCTCTTCCTCAGTTTGTCACCTCTGTAAATGTGTTCAGAGCTCACCCAAACACGTAGAATTTGGGTAATTTCACTAGAAACTGTTCCACAATCTCATTTTCTTTTTAATTTGACCCATCTGCATTTCATTTCTACTTCTGCTGCCCAGAAGGAGAGGCAGGACAGTTTCTAGAAGGATGTCCCTTTCCATATATGAGCAGACTTAATATGGATGTCCTGTGCTCTGGCAAGGGTGAGACAATTGGAGAAGGTGGCCCAAAAAATTTGGGACCAACATCCAGAAAGGGATTTACTCACCTCAAAATCTAACTCTGCATACCGGGATTTCCGCCTCTGGGTATTTGGGAGAGAAAGAGATAGGTAAAGGTTAGTGAGAGGCTAAAACAACAAAGAGTTCTTCTCCTTTCCCTTCTCCTACACCTTTATTGTGTATTTCTGGCACTTCACAATGGCAAGTGCCAAATATTCAGAGTTATTGAATCATTTATGTTGGAAGGGATCTTAAAATCAACCAGTTCCAACCTCCTGCCATGGGCAGGGACAGTTTCCACTATCCCAGGTTGCTCCAAGCCCTGTCCAGCCTGGATCACTGGGGCTTTCTCATTTGCATCATGATGGAAACCATCAAAAAGGGAAATAGGGCAGAGGATATAAAGGGGAGAACATAAGGCAGGCCATGTGCCTGGCATTAAAATGAACAGTCTTTGACAAATTAACAAATTTTTTTTGACTTTGCAGCACCTGTAGGGCAAAAAACGGTTGATCCAGCAATGGAATGTGCTCTGGAAGTCGTGACATCACATTCCAAAATGTGATCACACGCCAGTGTGATTACACCTCAGGGTAATATGACACCGGCATTGCATCCCAGGCTGTATTTTCCCCAAAGTTCTTAATTCCAACCCCCTGGAGTGGCTGGATTGAGGGCAGAACACCACCCTGGGCTGAGAACAACACTGCAAAAAACGGAGAACAACACTCACCTCCAAGGAGCTCATGGAGAGGGTGGAGACGGTCTCGCTCTTGGACACCACACCCGAGTTCCCTGAGTCGCCCGTGTCACACAGGCTGTTGGGAATCTGTGACTCGTTGGAGATGCTCTGAGGAGCCAGCTGCTGCTGCTGCTGGATCATGGAGGAACCCTGCACCTCGCTGCACACCATGGTCACCGGCTCCCGCGGGGGGCTCTTCACCACGAAGCCGGGGTCGGTGGCCATGCTGAGGTGGATGAGCCGTGTCTGAGGCATCTGGTCGATGTTGATGCTGTATTTGCTCTCATCTTTGGGCTTGGCCCTCAAGGTGGACGTGTTGGTGGGCAGGATCACGTAGCTGGTGTCCAGGGTCTGCTCTTGAGCCCGCGACAGCTCCGAGTCCAGCTTCTTGAAGATGTCCCCGTCGCAGATGTAGATGGATTTCGGCGGCTGGTTCTTGTCCTTCTTCAGGGTGAGGGAGTGGTTGCTGAACTCGTTCAGGTTGATGGCCCCCAGGTAGTGTGGGGAGCCCTGAAGGTGCATCTTGGAGACGTTGGCTGGAAGACTGTTGAAGTTGGAGGAGCCTTTCTGGTGGCTGAGTTTCAGTTTCTCCTCGTCGGGCAGCGACGGGCGCTTCAGGGTCCCTGTGATGGTCGAGGTCCTGCACGTGGTGATGTCTTTGTTCAGCACTGGGGAGACAGAGAAGCGTCCTCAGCACCTCCCCTGGGGGTTTTGTTGGCACATCAAGACACCTCCCACAGTCACTCCCCGTCAGCACCTCTCCCAAAGGTGTTTAACATTATTTATAATGGCAAAACAGTGTTTAACGTTATTTATATTTTTTTAAAATCCAAGATTCTGAAGGCAAAACTAGAGCTAGGGAGGAAAAAAATTTTGTTATTTTGGGAGAATTGTCTGTGATGTGAGTTTTCAAACATGACCATGGTCAAAACCTCCTTCTAGGCCAATGTATTGATAACAATATATTGAAAACCAAAGAGGTTTTTAGATATTTAGTACATGTAGTATATGCATGTATATATGAAATCTATACATTATTAGCCTGAGGAGTAAAATTCTCTAAAATAAAAGGTTGCTTTCCTGTAAAAAAATTATTTTGATTCAGGAAATAGCTGCAATACAACATAATCATGTTGTATGATTCATACAGCTATAAAATCATCAAATGGCCTTGGTCAGGAAGAGAACTGAAAAGATCATCAAGTTCCAGCCCCCTTCAAATTTAAATTTTTGCATTAACTCACTAAAATACTTGAAGCTGCTCTCTTCCCTTAACAGTCCCAGTGTTAATAAATTGGTATTTTGAAACACACCATATTTTTTTATGGATTTCAAACTGCTCTCCAAAGAACCTTACATTCCAGTAATCATGGCAAGCCATTGTGACAGCTCATTATTTACCGATTTTCGATTTCCCTTCAGGAAAGCAAGTGATGATGGGAATATCCCTTAAAAATAGAGGAAAACTTTAAACTGAGGAGGAAGTGAACACTGTGATAAAGGACATTTGGACACTCATTCCCACTCAACACTGTCCACAAAAAAATAAATTTCCCCTTTTCTAGGTATAATAATCTGTTGTTCAGTTGATTTCAGGCTGCAACACAGATCTTGGGAAAATAATGACATAAACCTTGAAGTCTCCATCCGGTGCAAAATCAGAAAATCATGGAAAGCAGACCGTGGGGCAGGGACAAAGCATTGTGGGCTACTTACCTAGGATTGCAGCACAGGAAAAGAGAAAGAAATGTATGTTCTCCTTTTACTCATCTCAGGAGCAAATAAAAGTAGGTAAATGGATCTTTTTTTTTCTACCAGGGAGAAGGATTTTTGGGGTGAGCTGACATTATTGAGCTGCTCCATGTGGGACAGAGGTGGGATGTGGGCATCCCATGGCACTGAGGACACACTGATTTTCCTACCAGCTCCGAGTGGGAGTGAGGGAAGACCAAAGCTCCTCCCCAGGACTACAGAGGAAGGCAGGATGAGCAGGGCACCAAGGAGAATAAAAAGAGCTTGTAAAAAGCTTTTAAAGCTAAAAACTCTGGCAGCCACGATCATCTTGACATCGCTGGGATAAATCAGAGCAAGTCAAACCCTTCCCTTGGGAGTCCCAGCAAGGTTTATCGATCCAGGCTCTCCTCCACACTAACATCAGCTGCAGAAAATAGATTTGGAGAGGTTTCCACTCGGAAATCTCCAAGCATGGAGTGGAGTGAGCCTTCAACACTGAGCCCTGGAGCAAATCCTACCAGGAGATCAACATTGAGGGGGTAATGAGTGGTCTCAGCCACATCTCCAATCCACCTCAAGAAGGGAGATGGTGCCTCTAGGAGAAATGATGGCCAGAAACCATTGGACAGGTTCCTGGGTTTTATTATTCAATGAGCAGAGTGCATGGGACGATGCACCACTCTAAAAGGTCTCTGAAATTAGATTTATTATTAACCACTTATCTTGACACAATCTAACAGCGCTTTATGAGAGGAGGAGAATCTCCAGGCAGAGAAATACAAATTGTAGAGCTGGATGCTGGCAAAGGAGGGGAAGCTTAGGCTGTTGACAAGCTGCTGTTCCAGGGGCTCCTGCCTTGAAATCACGTGAAACAAATCAGCTCCTTCCCTTCTTCTGGGAAACTCGATTTGGGATTAAGAGATGTGGTGGCAGAGCCAGAAAGGCTCCTCTAGAGGAGGAATCTGCAGTGGTTTACAGCTGACTCTATGCCTGGGAAATGTTCCCTCAGCATTCTCTTGACTCAGACGTGGCCCCACACACACGCTTTTCACATGTGCTTTTTTGGGGACTGAGATATTTGGTGTCAAAAGAGAAGGAGGGAGACAAACGAGGAAAGGCTGACAGCTAGAAATTAGATTAGAGAGTGTGAGACAGAAAAACAGAAAGAAAATAAAAAAAAAATGGACAGACCCTGAAAGAGATAAATGGACAGAAAGAGACCATGAAATAAGATATCACAGGGGTAAGTGAGATAAATATACTGTGACTGTGATAAGCACAGGCAGAGGGAGTGAGGCAGAGAGAAGGACAGGAAAAGATAAATAAGATATAGATAGATATTAGACAGATAAATGATAGTGACAGTGACAGACAATACACAGAAACACAGTGACAGGGACAAATGTTGACAGATAGAAATACATAAATAACAGGTACAGCAAGACAGACAGCTGAGGACAGAGATAAATAAGTGATTGCGAGACAGAACGAAAGAGATGAATTATAGATAAATACATTAGAAGCAGATAAATAAATGATAGATGAGATAAAGAAAAAGATAAATGAAAAGGACAGGTAGATGTTTACAGAGAGAGAGAGAGCAGAGGAGAAAGAAAAAAAGGCAGGGAAAGAAGGAAAGAGAGAAGGAAAGAAGACAAGAAAAAGGGAAAGAAGAAAGGCAAGAAAGATTAATAAAAAAATAGAGAGAAGAGCTTTGCCATAGCGGTAACTGAACACTGAGTGTGTGACTGAACACTGTCCTTGGCTTGGAAAGATCCTGGTTTGGAAGATATGAATGATGCAATTTCCATGCAAGCTGGTATTTCTCTTGCTTGGCAGAGGGGAGAAGTCTGGGAGGGCGAATGAAAGCCTCAGTATCCACAAAGGGTAAGAAAAATAATCTCAGCCAAAAGGTCAGGCATGCCAGGACCAGGAGAGGATGAGACCTGCAGAGAGGAACAGGCAGCCAGGGAGAATCCAGGCAGCACAGACATCCTTGGGATTGTTGGGAAAAGGGACTGTCAACTCATGCACATCCTAAGGACCCAAAGGAACCTGTGTGATGAACACACAGCAGAAAGGAGCAGGCAGAGGAGGAGAGATCCAACCACTTCCAGGTGCACAGAGGAGCCTGGAGCCAGTGGAGTGGTGGGAAGGCTCTCCAGATTCCAGGCTTTCTACAAAGACACCCTTCATGAGCACAGAGCTGCCTGATTTGGTATGATCCCCTCAGGCAGGGGTTGCTGGAACAAAGAAGGATCTCAGTAGGAAGAGATGGATCCCATCTCTTCTTCCTTGGTGCTCTTCTCTGCCACCCTGTTATATGGCAAGAAAACAATTCCGCAGAGGGAAGGCTTGATCTCAGTTAAAAGGCCAAAAGAGCTACAGGAAAATAGAAAAAGCAAAGGGAGAATTCGGGGTGTTGCTTTCTTTTGGCTGGGGTTGAAAGGAAAGGCAACTCCCACGAGGACATGCAAGGCATCAAGACACACACAAAGGAAACAGAAAGGGGAAAAAAAAATGGCCCAGTTCAATCCCCAAACCAGGTCACTCGCTGATTCTCACCTGTGATGTGCTCACCTGATCTACAAGCCATGTCCACGTCCTTCTCGAAATCGGTCTGAAAGACAGAGAACACAGAGGGTGTGGTCAAAAGGGGGTGGTGAAGGACAGGGAAACCTGGAAAATGCAAAACCCCCACTTTCGTTAGTGAGGTGGGCACTGCTTTTACCAGCAGAGTGGAGGAGAGAGGTTCTGCTTGGATTTTCAAACATGGAAAACACACCTGCTGGCTTTTGAATTTTATCATTGATAAAGCTGGAACATCGCTTTTCAACTGGGATTCATCTGCTCATCCATTCACTTATTCCTGGGCTGCAGATTAAAATATCTTGCTGGAACACATTTAAACACACGCCTAAAATAACAGGGAACGGGTTCCTGGCCCAAACTGTTTTGGACGTATCACTCCACACATAATTTTAAGTGGATTCCCCACCCTTTATTAAAGAGATCTGGGGATCCTGCTGGGAATGCTCCACCCTCACTGTGCTTTCTTGTGATCTGTCACCAAGTCACATGAAGTGGGAACAAGTCTCTGCTTCTGAAACTCTTAACATATAAAATCAATGGCTCCCACAGGCACAAAGGCTGAATGACTTTTTCAAGCGGTCTGTGCAGCCAAAGGGAACTCCTTTCTTCTCCCAGGAGGAGTTAATCCTTTTTCTGAAGCTTTGAGCAGATAACATTTCAAAGAACTGGATAAACTGAGTCACAGCAGGCCGTGAGCTTTCATGGAGCATTGGGGAAGCTGCAGACTGGCAAAAGGTAGAAGAGTTCACTGATTATTTCTGGTATCATTTCAGAAAGACACTTAACATAATTGTATTAATGTGGTGAAATGAAATCCATCTGAATACTGAGAAGAATGTGGGGAAAAATCCCCATCCCCCTGGGATAAACACTTAAGTATTAGCAGGTTGAGAGCCAAGAGTCTTTGAACTATCTCAGCCTTCCTGATGTTAATTTCCCAGTAAATTCTTTGGGATATCAAACAAATCTGAAAAGAACAAAAGAGAAATGCGACTGAACTAACCTTCGAATGGGCAAATGGGATGACACAGAAAAATATAATCTCATTTTCATGATAGGAGTTCCAGAAAAAAGCAGCTGAACAGTCTGCACTAGTTCTGCTGATAAATAAGTGAAAGACAGATTTATATTTAATACCAGTTAACAAGATTTTGGGGGGAAAACAGTTCTACTCAGCTAATTTTCGTTTCACCAGTTGAGCAGATTTGGAGATAAGCGGAAAAGGTAACAGCAAAAATGCCATCCTGCAAAAGCTTTTGATTCCTTTGGTGATTTTACAACAAAATAACATTGTACTCCTCTAAAAATACCAGTGAGGAGTCATCACTCACAGCCAGATTCCGCAGGTTTTTTGTGCAGGAATGTGAGGAAAGTGATTGTAAGCTCCCTGTTCCTCCACACACCCATCAGCAGCGCAGGAGGAAATGCAACATTGCTAAAAAGCTCGTAGCTGACACAGAATTCAGCAAGGTGCCTGACAATGAATGGAAATGTGGAGTTGTACAGAGATGCAAAACCCTGAAACCTGGGATGGTGACAACAGACCGACAAAAACAGGATCCACTTTCTTTTTTCGGGATGCTGAAAAAATCTGGAGGGGGTTATATAAATAATTTGAAGGCAGGTGATTTACAGAGGGAGGATAAAAAAGCTCTGGGTGTTAACTTATGGAAAAGAAGATTGAGGCTGGGTGTGATTATGGTGTCTATTACTGAAGAAGCCAAAGCACCAGGCATGCAAAGGGCCCTCTAATTACCCACAATTAGCAAGAACCTGGCTGAAAATGAGAAGATTCTGCATTTAAATGAGAAATGAGGCACCTGTTTTTAGCAAACACCACCTAGGTGTGCTGGAATTAAACCTCTGCTGATGCCCTGACTCCAAGATTGTGCTGTTTGAAATGAGGCCTCGTACCCAGGCAGAAACTCTTCAGCATAGGAGTGACTGGAAAAAAAACATCACTGGGTTGTGCTGTAGCTCTAATATCAACCAGGAGCTTTTGGAAGTTGCTCAAATCCTCTGATTCTCCCAATATCTTTATCTCAACCTCCGAAATTAAATGTTTCTTGCATCAACCACATCATAACAGTGGAGCAGATGTAGGGCAAAGCCCCATAGCTTATTCCTTTACTGTTTGCAAAGGACTTACACAACAGGACCACAATTTACAGAGCTTAAACTATTCCCAGTGAAGCCAAAAATGTTTCTGAGAGAAAAAAAATATCTCTGAGACAGCATTTTTATGATAATAATGCAACAGACTGTGATTAAAACAGTACTAAACTACAATTTCCTAGCTCCAGCCAGGACAAGGCAGTTTGATGGGGATGAAAAGGGTCTGGAAGACATGGGAGGTGTATTTTGGTTCTTTATTTTTCTGAGAATGAGAGGACCTCGTCAAGATGTCTGCAAAACCCGGTGTGCAAGTTTGAGAGCCTTAAAATTACAATGCAACACCCTGGATCTGTGTGAAAAACTCCATTTTAAGCGCTGTGTTTGCTCAAGCGTTAAGTTTAAAGGAAATAAGAAAGGTGAATTCAGGATCTGTGATGGACAGAGCCCTCTGCTTATTAGTCATGAGTTAAAAATTCCCATAAAGCCCCTACTAAAGGGAAAGTGGGAGATTTCCCTACCATCAGCTGAGCGTGTCCGTTCTGAAATGACCCCCCTGAGTCTCCATTCCCTTCCTCCTGACGATCCACAACCCGGCACTTCACAGCATCCTGGACCTGCAGGAACAGATTGGAAAAGGTCAGGGCCAGGCTGACCAAACCACGTCAAATTCTGCTGAAATCCAAAATAAAAACCAGCCCTTGTTAGGACACTGACCCTGCTTTAGCAGCACACAGGCATTTCTTTCACGTGGTTTATGTGTTACATATTTCACACACTGAAGAGCAACTCAAGAGGTTTTCCAGCAATCCTGGGTCACTGCCCAGGTCGCCTCTATTTGCTCGATTTATGTAGTCAGGGAATAAAAATGTCCTTTATTTTGCAGCTTGCAATATGTTTACAGTGGATGCTCCCACATTAATCGTTGTATTGGTGTCTACAAAGCCTGATTATGATCCTGTAATGTAAATCTGATCCCAAACTCACTAAAATAATTGGGGGAAAAAAAATCCTGGTGACTGCAATGGGAGTTAAATGCAGACTCATATTCATAATGCAATTAGTGGAAGGAATCTCAGCCAAGTCAGTGGTGTAATTCCATTGATTTCATTGGCCTGACATAAGAAATTAATCTGTTTTACTTAATTTAAAGGAACTGTAAGAAGATAAAATGAATATTGGAAAAAAAAAGCCCCTTCCTGCCTCTGTTATTAATAGTCTCTCCACTCTATAGAATGAAAAAAATAAAAGAAACATAAAAGATTCGTCCTTTTCTTCCCTGATGTAATTCACCATTTTAAATCTCCACAGAGAGGCTGAAGAGAATTTCCTCAATTTCCTTGCCTGATTATTGCTGGCTGCACTTCCTAGCTGGAATATCAAGGTGTTAATGCCAGCACAGATTTCATCCTGCAAATCTCAGTGCATCTCGCCTCTCTTGAAATCACATGCGTGACTTCTTCAATGTGGCATTTTTGGAGGTGGGGTGTGAACATTCTGGAAACAGGGATTTTGGTGGTAAACAAACAAAGCCTGACATGGTAATCCCATCTCAGGCTGCCCTCTAAACTCCAACCTGATTCACCCTTCCTTCCCTCTGACTGAAAATGTCACGGTCATTTTTGTGGTCATAACCTCCGCAATGGAAAAAATTGTAGGGTTAGAGAAGTTACCAGGTTGGCTGGGTGCTTTCCCAGCTGATTTTTATGGGAAATAATGTTAATTTATTTAACAGGTAAGGACTCCTCCCTCTCACCTCCCTCCTGAGGATGCAGTGGACCATGACGATGACAAATCCCTCCAAGGAGTCGAAGACGGCAAAAAGGATCTGGAAAAGCGCGGAGCGCCGATCGGTGATGGCCAGGACTGCAGACATCCAGGTGAGAGCCAGCAGGGGCAGGACCACGCAGGAGCTCCACAGGGATGCCCTGTCAAGGGAGAGGGAAAGGGAGCTCAGCTCCACCTCACCCATTTCCAGGTGGGGCTCCAATTCAGCCTCCTGACCCCACCGGGCTGCAGAGGATTTCTCCAGCCAATGTCTCCATGTGGGAGACCTTTCCTGAGCCCCTCTCCCAAGGGAAGCAGGGAGAGGTTTTCCACACTCACGCTACCCAAACGGGGGGACAGCTTCCCAACGGTGCAGTCATGCATAAAACTGGAGGTGGGGGAGGAAGGACACGGATCCCTCCCTCCCCCTTCCATGCCCTTCCCATTCTGCCCCTCCTAACCCACCACCACGGCTTTTCCCAAGGGAAGGAGACAAAATACAATCACTGCAAGGCTGCCAAGGGGAGGGGAACAGTGCAGCAGAGGCTGGTCTGTCACGATGGCTGTCAGTACTCAGGTCACAGACACTTGGACTTCCACAGCACATGGAAGACACCGACACTGGGACGTGTCACACTTTCGAGTGACTCAAACGGACAGGCAGAGAGCTGATGTGCAGACTGAAATATTTGTATTTCTCCTTTAACCTACAGATGATGGCCCTCACAGCACTGAGGACTAAAGCCTGACCCGTGTTTCCCCGTGGTCAGAAAATTTTCAGCTTTCTTGTGTGATTTTCCCAGGTGATGCTTTGGGAAAAATAAAAAGCTTTTTGTTCCATGTTTGACACTTCTTCTAAGTTTTTTCTTGTGTGGACATTAAGCTGAGATTCAAGTCACATCTCCATTCACAAGACAGAAAACTGGACAAAACAAGTTTTCTGTGATGCTGCCCCAGGAATGTTCACTTTAGCTATGAATGATGGCCCTGCAAACGGTAAAGCAGCTCTTTTCCCAAGGACTCTTTAGACATCCATCTCTCCAACAACAACAAAAAAAAGATCCCAAACAACTTTAACAGCTGACTAGGGAGATTTTAAGCTGTCACTCATCTCATCTATTAGGCACCAAGAATATGAGGAGAATTTCCCTGTGGGCTTTTACCTAACAAACAAGAGAAAGCCTCAAGTAACAAGCGGAGCTACAAGAAAACCTCCAAATACAAACAGATACAGGCAGGACAAGAAATTACAGGACAGATACCATGAAACACGTTTTGCAGTACTTACATGGGGCTTGCTCACCACTTTCTGATCTATGACCAAGGGTTTAATGTTTACTTGCTGGTTACCTCACAGACCTCAGTGAGAGTTTTACCTGAACAAAGCTGGAGCTTGGATACAGGTTTGGACTTCAGGACAGGATGCCCTGGCTTCATTAAGGGTTTTTCAAGGATTGTTACATCAGTTCTGCAATGACCACACACTGAAGGGACAGTTTATTTTCACAGTCAGAATGAGACCCTGTTTGCAAATATTCCTACAGCCCATTCACACTCTGCTCCTTCATGGTATTATTAGGGAATTTAATTTACCTAAGGGAGCAGGGAAATGGAATTATTTTTCTTTTTAATTAGAACAAGCATTTTGAGACCTCTACATTAGGTAAAAGCCATGACATAATCTGATACTTTGTAATTTTATCTTGGATGGGAAATGCTGTTCTTTAATGCCCAATATGAACTATAATTTCGAAGTATTATTAAAAAATACCCCGAAAATCAGCAGACAGCTCTCAACCAAACAACCCCTAAAGAGAAATTACTTATTCCAAGTCTCTGGAATCTGTCTCATTACACTGAAATCTCTCTTTGCTGTCATTTGTGGTTGTGCCTTCATAAATCTGGATAAGCAGCAAGTGCATGAAAGGAAGAAATCAGAGGCAGAAAAGCTGAACGGAAAGAAAAGATTTGGTTGATAAGGAACCTCTCTAGATGTGTCTTCCATGCAAGCATCAGCCAACACAACATGGCTGAGTAGATGGAATAATTCCAGCAGCAAGGGAAAACCATAAAATTGAGTAAAAGCTGCTGGAAAAGGTCTGTAAGAGACAACTCTGCTTCCTGGAACTATCTGGTCTTCCAGAACATTCTTGGTACACCCATTCTGTGGATGTTACCGCCATCATTGTGCAACAGGAAACCTGGCAATGGATCTGACCCAGGGCTGAACCAAACATCTAAATCTGGGTGGGTTTTCCATTCCTGAAAAGAATGTCATAATGACAATGATCTGCATCTGGATCCAAGACTTAGATGCGGATTTGGGGTTGTAAGGGATGCCGCTGAGAAGGTATATTATATGTAAATTATGTTTCTCTTCAGCAAATGGTCAGATTTGAATCCACTGGCTCCAAAATCTGCTTTAAGAATGAGTTGTTGGAGTCAGTTTGCTCTGCCCTTCCAACCACATGATGAAAACATCATCTGCCCTTCCAGCTCAGCTGATGACCACATATTCAGCTGGATCAAATCAGGATTTTCCAAAGTTGTGGTGACTTACACCAGCTCAGAGTTCTGCTCTCTTTGTGATTCACCTTCCAGATGCCTTCTCAACAGCATTCATCCCTCACAGAATTGATGGAAATTCTGCTTGCCACTTAAATGCATCACCTCATTTATTCTCAGGCAGCAGGTGGCAACAGGTCACAGGAAATGGAACTCACTCTAATTTCACTTGCAGGGCTCTGCTTGGATTTTTGAAATATTAAACTCCAAATTAAAAGCTCCATTAAAGAAATCTGGTACAGACTGAAATTTCAGGTGAAAACTCACGGGAAGACAAGTGAGTTTTCTGTGAGACTGCCCTTAATCCTACTTGCTGTGAGCTGAATTCATAACAGGACTCATATTTCTACCACCTCCCCACCTGTCCCTTTTTTTAGGAGGCACAGTGAGTCCTTAAAAGATCCCAGAATTATTTATAGGACGTAAGAAATATCACATTAAGGTGCTTATCACGAGATGTCATATGATCAATTGTTATACAATGACATTGTGACCACCTAATGGCTTTTCATGGATTAGCCATGATCAATAAATCCATGATTTTTATTGCTTGGGACAAAGGAATTAGCTGGCAAATCCTCTTATTTATCCCATTTATGACAGGACAAGTGACAGCAGCATCCCCTCTGAGGTTGGACTCTAGGATCGAGTGCAAATCTTTTCCCAGCGCTGCAAACCCCAGCACTAAATCATGTCCCCAAGTGCCACATTTACACAGCTTTTAAATCCTTCCAGGGATGGGGACTCCACCATTGCCTTGGACAGCCTGTCCCAATGCTTGATCACCCTTTCAGTGAAGAAATTTCCCCCAATATCCAACCTGAACCTCTCCTGGTGGAACCTAAGGCCATTTCCTTTCATTCTGTCTCTTGACAGGAGAAGAGACTAACCCCAACCTGGCTCCAACCTCCCTTCAGGGAGTGATAAGGTCCTCCCAATCCCCATTTTCTCCAGGATAAACCATCCCAACTCCCTCAGTCACTCTTAATGTGCCCTAAAACATGGGATCTATCATGGGAAACACTCAGCCTTGTGAAAGCACACACCAGATCCTGCCCTGGCAGCAACGATTTGGCCAAAAATTACAAAATCTATCTGTGGTTTTGTCCTTTATGTAGCTGGAAGCATGGAGAGTCTTTGTCTTTGCAAAAGAAGCAGAATAAATGGTTTGCACTTAGAGGAAAGCAATGGAAAGAGCAAAAAGAATGGGTTTGGAGATAAAGATCTACATGAAGAAAGATGAAGAGTCCTGCACCCTGAGAAAAGGCAAGTGCAGGGGGACACACAGGACATGCCAATAAAGATGTAAAGGGCCATTAGAAAGGGCAAAGTGATCAATTCTTCTCATTACTCAACCCTGACACAGCAGCAGCAACTTAAAGAAGCAGCAGAAGGAAAAAAAAAAATCTTCATAATTCAAAAACAGCTCCTGGAGAGTAGCTCTGAAAAGGGAATTGGCTGCTGGACTCAGCACATAATGGATAGCTCCTTCCACACCAGAGGTTCTGATGCAGGAAAATCACAGTCCAGGAATGTGCTTTATTTATTCTCTCGCTTCTCTGCTCCTCTGGCTTGTTCTCACAGAATTATAGAATCATAGAATGGTTGGGTTGGGAGTGACCCTCAAAATTATCTAATTCTACCCTACTGCCACGAGCAGGGACACTTTTCACTAGACCAGGCTGCTCACAGCTCCATCCAACCTGGCTTTAAACACTTTTTAAACACTTAAAAACTGTTCCTCCCAAAAGCAACAGTGTTGTCCCAATTTTAGGGGCACTTTCAGAGCAAATCCCTGTAACTCACTGCCCATATAACCAAGATAGGAAACCTGTGACTAGAAGAGAGGGGAAATTCTGCTTGCTCTTCCCATGCACAGGCAAAAAAGAAACACCTGCTGTGATTTCCATTTTCCCCTA
Organism: Brachypodius melanocephalos; assembly: GCA_013398615.1. NCBI lineage: Eukaryota > Metazoa > Chordata > Aves > Passeriformes > Pycnonotidae > Brachypodius > Brachypodius melanocephalos. The sequence continues at coordinate 1,003,855 of VZSR01000824.1, forward strand.
CAAGATGATTCTACTCTCAGTAGGTGCAATATAAATTATAAAATCAGGGGAACAGGAAATCAAATGCCTCTAAATTGCCCTGAGCAACCTGGTCTGGTGGAAGGTGCTCATAGCTGGGGACTTGGAATGAGATGAACTTTAGGGTTCCTTCCAACCCAAACCATTCTGTGAGGATTTTACGACATAGGAGAAAAGCAGGTGATGAGGCAGCTGTGACCAGACTGCTTCATTATTCACCTTTAATTAGGGAAACTGTTCTCTGAGACTCCAGTGAGGATTTGCAGGATCCAGGTATTATCCCCAGGTAAGGACAGGATTTCAAATTCCTTGAACCATGAGGACAACACTCTCCTGAGGAATAATCTCCTTCCTAGACCAGCCATGCATGGAAGCACTGACTCACATTAATCCTGGAATTACAATACAGGCAGAAAATCTGGCATCCAAGACTCCCTAAAAGGATATTGAGCCTAGGAAAATGGCAAAACCCTTAGATGGGAGATTTGATATGTGAATTCCTAAGGATTTAAGAGGAATGATGATGATAAGGATCACAAGGAACCCCTGATATTGGCTCTTGGGTGGGGTGCCTTGAAAAATACACTGTGCCACTGTTTTGGTCTTGGTACAACCTCTTCCCACGGGTCAGAGCCTGAGAGCCCAGATTCCCAAGGAGTTGCTTGGCACGAATTCATAAAATCATGGCATGGTTTGGGTTGGAAGGGACCTTAAAGATCATTTAGTTTCAACCCCGTGCCATGGGCAGGGACACCTTCCACCAGGTGCTTCAGAGTCTGTCCAACCTGGCCTTGGACACTTTCAGGGATGGGACATCAACTTCCATCTGTCCATCCATCCATCCATTCATCCATCCATCCACCCATCCATCCATCATCCATCATCCATCCATCTATCCATCATCCCTCCATCATCCATCCATCCCTCCATCATCCATCCATCTACCCATCCATCCATCCATTCACCCATCCATCCATCCATTCATCCATCCATCCATCCATCCATCCATCCATCCATCCATCCATCCATTCATCCATCAATCCATCCATCCACTCATCCATCCATCCACCCACCCATCCATCCACCCATCCATCCATCCACTCATCCATCCATCCATTCATCCACCCATCCATCCACCCATCCATCCACTCATCCATCCATCCATCCATCCATCCATCCATCCATCATCCATCCATCTATCCCTCAGCACTCCCTGGTATCTGCAGCAGATTCACTCGTTCACAGCAAGTACCAAGAAAAGCCAAGCCCCTGAGACATGTTTTCCATCTCAGCTAAAATAATTTTCATGGGTAGCAAAGACAAATTAATTTCATGGTAACATTTTGCAGTCTGAGGGTGCCCTACAGGCAGCAATAAATGAGAGGAAATGTGGGAACAGAGGTCTTCCAATGGCAAAACCAGCTCAGGATCTTCTTCACACATCCTAAAGGGAAGGATTTATTTAACCCACACCTGTCAAGTCCAGCTAACCCCTAATAGGTCACAGACATCCAAATACTTCAATTTATCATTCCCCAGGTCAATAAATTGCAAATTGTACTCATTTTTCCACTTCTGTCACTTTTCTCTCCCATCAGTTCACTCTGTTTTCCCTCCTTTACACATCTCCTTCTCTGATCACAGATCTCACTACAAACATTTCCAAAAGCCAAGGAAAACAGCCTAAGATTTATTTCTCACTCCATACTATCCCAGAAATAAACCTCTGGGACCTATGGGAGCAACCCCAGCAGGAACAAAGCAGGAACACCCTTGATGTGCTCCACACTAAAAAATCATGGCTCATTCCAGATCAGGGAGGAGCCAGGAATCCTCGTGGCGTTTAATCCACATTTCAGGACTCCAAACAAGAACAGCAAAGCTGCTGCAAGGTCTGGGAGGAGGGAGCCCAGCAGAAGGGTGGCAGTGGCACCAAGCATAATCAGAGTTTTACCTTTTTGGCAACCTCATTTATAAGAAATTTGGAGGAGGAAAACCAGGAGCAGTTCATCTGCAGGATGAAGTGGATCACAAGTGGAAATGAGTGAACTTATTTGTGCATTCCTCAGTGTTCCCCTTGCAAGGATAAGAGCACGGGACACTTGAGGACAAACAACAAAATTGATACTGGACCCTGTCATCTGAAGTAGCCAGTCTGCTGGGAAACAAAACACTAAAAAATCATCTTACAAGAGCCCTCCAATTTCTATCAATCCACTTAAATTAGAAAAGCAGGATGAATAGGAGATCTGGCTTTCATATCCCTTTTTCCTCCTGATTTGGAGATGAATCAGAATTTGTGATTTATCGCAGACCAACGTCAGACACTATTGGAGAGGGACTTGAGACTGTTTAACTTTTAAAATCAATTCACTATGAACAGAAAGCCTCTCCTGTTTAAGAGTCTAATTTATTAATAGTAAATCTTCTGCTGGTTTAACATTGCTCTGCAGTTACAGGAATCCAAAAAGCAGCGAGCTGCTCATTCCAGACTGGTGGTACACGTGTCTGGACTGATTCCATCTCACCATCTCAGCTGGGCACTGCTGCAAAAGGTGAGTAAACGACCTTAGCAATGAAAAATAAATCAAATTTTGTTCACTTCTTCATTTCACTGAGAAAACCACAGAATCATAAAATGGTTTGGGTTAGAAGGGGCTTTAAAGAACATCTAGTTCCAACCCCCTGCCATGAGCAGGGAGACCTTCCAGGTGCTCTTGAGTTGGTTTTCTTTTATCTTTTCACGTTTTGAGATCTGGCACTTGGCTGCCTCTTTTAGTTTAGATTAATTAAAGGTAGGAATTTTCAAGTTGCAAATGATCTGAGACTGTTTCCCTCACACATCTTGCATGTATTAATTTAGACATCAAAACCAAAGTGTAGCATCACTTGGATGTGAAACAGATAATAAAATTTCCAAAAGGGAAGGAAGAAAGACAAACCTTCCCTCATTGCTCTCCCTCCAACCTTAACCTTTGGGAAAAAAGCCAACCACATGAAGAGCAACAATTTCTCCAGCAGAACAAAGCCCTGGCATTATTTTTTTTTTTAAGTTAACTCCAGCAGCATCTAAGAAGAGATTTAACAGCATTTGACTTTTGTAACTCAGAGCTATGAAACGCTTTAAGATTTTGAGAATTAATTCCAAGCGCTTTCAGGGGTCCAAAAAGAGGCAGTCAACACTTATCAAATCAGAGCTGCAGGCCTACGAGGTATTAAACTTAACTTCAGCATTTCATAAGAGGAGAAAAAAAAAACCCGCTTAGAAGTGATTCACCAACTCACTTAAACCACACTCAGTGCTCTGCAGCCTCTGGAAGAAAACACTCAAGCAGGTGCTCAAGTGGTTGATAAAGCTGGATTTTGGAGACCCTGTCTACCACCAGAATTACTGGGAATCACAGCTTTAAGTCTGGAACTCCGAGAACGGGGCATTTTAAACAAATTAAACACGGCTTGCAACCAGTGCAGAGTCCCTTTGTCTTCCATGGGCTGCTCACATGCTTAAATCTTAAATCTAGGCATGTCAAAAAGCACTTTTCAGGGTCCAGCCCATCAGCTCCAGGGGTGTTGCAGGAGCCCTGCTCTACTCATGGCCCACAGAATGAGGCGGGGGAGAGCTGGGGGATGTCAAGGAGGTGGGCAGGGACATGAGGAGAGAAAACAAACATGGAGCTGGTGAGTGCAGGGAAATGGAAGAGGGAAATAAAAAACAGGAACTGAAAAGCGAAAATCGAAACGAAAAGAGAAAAAAAAAATTTAAAAAAAGGAAAAACAAAAAAAAAGAAAGTGGAAAGAAAGAAAGAAAGAAAGAAAGAAAGAAAGAAAGAAAGAAAGAAAGAAAGAAAGAAAGAAAGAAAGAAAGAAAGAAAGAAAGAAAGAAAGAAAGAAAGAAAGAAAGAAAGAAAGAAAGAAAGAAAGAAAGAAAAGAAGTTGAAATTAGAGGAACTAACATGGCGTTACTGGTGGCTGTGGCCGAAACTTCAGCAGAAGAAACTACTCCACACTTGGAACATTTGAGCGTCATGCCGTAAAGGGGCACTGCCATCTGACTGCAATTAAAACCAAAAGACTGAAACAAAACAAAACACTTCGCTCATGAGCACAGACGTTGAAAGGAAAGGGAAAGAGAAGCCAAAAAAGAAAGGAAGGAGGAAAGGGAACCAACCAACCATACCCAGCTCGGGAAGAGAAATGAAAGACAGGCAGGAATTAAAATTCTCTCATCTGTACCACTCCAGATGCGGGGAACGGGGGGGAAATGGACAACTCAGAGACTTGTTGGTGCTGCTGGAGAGGGTGGAACTGTGTTGGTGAAAGTCTTGCCAGATTCAGGGTGTCTCTCCCTGGCACCCATGGAAGAGAAACCAGTACTGCTCTCCCAGTCTCCACCTCCTTCTTTTTTTTTTTTTTAATTTTTTTTTTAATTTTTTTTTTTTTTAATTTATTGCTCTTTTCCCTCCTGGCCTTTTTGCTCCAAAACAAAAAAGGTGGCAGGGTGGTGCAGTAGAAGGCAAGAAGTAGGGCTGTGGGGAGCTGTGCCTGCTTATCTTCTGTCCTAAAGCAATGCAAGGGATGAGTCACTTATTTTCCCTGACTGGGAGCTGGTGAGACCAGGACAGAGCCCACTCTTTGGTTGCTCCATCCCTGATGAAGGATGGGACTCTTTTATGTCTTGAATTTAATCCTGAGCTTGGGTGTTTCCTTGGACCCTCAACCTGTCCTGACAAGAGCCTGACTGGCTGACTGCTTCTGAGACATTCCTTCTCTCAGATCCTGTTCTGGAACTAAAAACATCTTTGGGATGAACCCTGAGAGTTCTTCTCACCTTCTGCTCTCACTTTTTCTGGATGGGACCAACCACAGAAACAGCCCAGTGAGGGTTGCTGGTGTGAGGGGATCTGCTAAGGCACATCCTTGGGATTTTTAGCAGCTGATGTGTGGGATCCCCTTCCCATTCAGATCTTCTTCAGGAACCCAGAAGCCACATTAGCTTGGCACTGGCCCTATTTATTCCCAGAATTTACTGGCTGTGTGCTCTCCCTGGTCTGCACAGATCCACACCCACGTCAGATCGGGCCTGGAGGACGGGAAGGAGTCTGCAAAACATCCCCCAGACCTTCCTGCTGTGCCTGGCATCACACAAGACACAAAATCCCTGCCAGCGGGTCTGTCATTGCTGGGGATGCTGCTGAGGGAGGTTTGTCCCAAGCAGGAGGGGTTTTACAGCCCTGCCCTGCCTGGGAGAGAGATCAGGCACCTCCATAGAGCACTTCTGAGCTTTGGTGGCTCTCTGTTCAGTCTCACTGCAAAAAAGACATCCTGATGAGCACCAACACAGCAGCAGCAGTGGGCCCAGTGGCCCCTTTTCAAGTGGCTATTGATTAGTCTTTTCATTAATTACAGTGACATAAGTCATCATTCCCGTCTAGAATAATGACTAAGGCATCCCTCAGAAGCTTTCAGACACAGAGGAAATTAGCTCCTGTGTCCACAGATAAATATCTTCCAGGAAGGATGGTGTAAATCCTGTGAGGACAACGGCTGAACCAAAGATAAAGCGGGTCTGGAGAGGCATTAGGTGCACGACCCTTAAAAAAACCAGAAAAAACGACAGCTTATCCCCCAATCTATAAACCACAAAGAACAGATAAGCAGAGAGACAGAGAGAGGCAAAGATAGGCAGCAAAAAGAAAAAAAGTAGATTGACTTGAGGAATTTGATGGGAAACCGTACCAGAAAAAACATGGATGACACTGAATCACAGAGAACTGGCCAGAAGACCACTGTAAACACACAACTGTAGCTGCTGTTGGGTGTGTTTATGCAGAAAGTTGCAAGCAGTGGGCACAGATGTGGGTACATTTATCTCCTAATTCCTTCTAGTTGGGAGCATGAGGTTGTTAATATACTGAATTTCCGTAGCAGGTTTAGATTGGCGCCTGTGCATATGAAAGGGTAGCTAATTAAATAATCACAGTGAACAACGCCTTCATTTAATTTAGCTTTTTCTGCTTCCTAAACATCCACAAGCAGCTCATGGGCTCATCTGGTGTGTTCACTGGAGCCTGGACTTTGCTGCCTTTTACTGAGCAGTGCTTTCCACCATCCACAGCCCAGGAGTTTCCAACAGGAACCATTCCCAGAGGAAGGGCAATCCCAATCCCTTCCTGTCTTGGTGGAGTCATTACCCTCCTAATCACTCTCTCCCCTCTGTGTTCTGACAACCCAGCTCTGTTCCACCCCACCAGGACACTTGCAGAGAGATTATTTCACACAAGGTTTTGGGGCAAACTCTTCTTGGGTGGTTTCTGTGATCAACAGAGATAAAAAAAGAGGTTCTCTAAGGGGAGACAAAGCTCCTTTCTCTCCCTAGGAGTGGCAGAGGAAGCCCAGAGAGATTAAACTCAAAATTAGCCCTGGTGAATATCCCTTATGGTCTCATTCTTCCTTCCTGCCTGAGTGAGCACACAAATGCTTCTGGAATAAACGCTGGCTGAATACATTTAAAATCCATTTTAAAGGCTCCTGACATTAAAAACATTCATTTTTTGGTAGCAATCCCTTCAAGAGGGCTCAAACACTGGTGGTGGAGTTGGCCACCAACAGAGACTGTTTTGCTGGGATGGTTTTCTCCATTCCCAGACAGGTGTTGGGGCAGCTGTGGCCTTTCTTCAGCTCTCCAGGTATTCACACCCCCTTCTCTATAGCCTGATTGTGTGATCAACCTATAAAATCACTGCCATTAGAAAATCTGCATTTTCTGACAGATGTGACAATAATAACCACAGCTATTTCCACTGCTAAGTACAGGGCAGGATTCTTGTGTCTCAGGTATTATTTCATGAGAACTGCTGGTACTGATGAATTTGTGACAACCAATCTGTGGAGCGTGTGTTGGGCTCCTCTTAATATCCAACAGCTCCTTTTTTCCCTATTTTTGGGGATTTTTGTTTTCAACCTTTTTTGAAAGTTATTTTTGCAACACTGAACCATACTTCTTGCCTCTGCTAAAGGAAACACAACGTTTCTTTAGACCATCTGCTCAAGCCCAAACATCTCCAAGGCTGTTACTTGTTCTGATTTTCTTCGGATCTCCCTTCCAACACGGTTCCCAAGCCCAGGCCAGAAGCAGAGAACTAAAGGGAAAGGGGCACCAGGGCTCTCAAAAGTGCTCCCACACTCTCAGCAGGGGCACTTGGGGAAAGGGAGAACAAAACCATTGAGCACAGAGAAGCTTAAAAGTGCTGCACACACACACACGGACATGAAGGAAGGAGGGGGGAAAGGAGAAAAGAAAGAAAAAACCAAAGAACATCAGAAAAATGATTTTTTTCGTTGCTTTTTTTTTTTTTCCGTTTGTTTGTTTTGTTGCCTCGCAGGTTTTGTTTTTAAAGCCCAACTCTGAGTGTGATCAATAACCAGCTGCTGTGTATTAAATAAGGTCACTCTGTGTGCAGTTTGGATTAGAGAGGGAGGGACTGAGAGGCAGCAACTCGCTGCTTTGCTAATCCAATAAACCACTTACTGCAGCTCTGACTTTCAAGTGCAATTACCCTGCTCCAGACCCTGCCTTGCAGCCTGGGTGTTTTCTTGAGTTCTCTCTTTGTCAAGAAAGCCTCATCCAGAATGAAGCTCTTGCTTGTTAGCAGCTGCACCAAGGTCACTTCTTTGTGTATTTTTCAACCCAGCAGGCTCATCCAAAATCTCCTCCTGTTTTATGGCCATGGCACTGCTCAGGCACCAAAATTCCCCTTTGCTGCACCCAGAGACACCAAAGCTTGGCCATGTCAGCACTGATGATAAACCATGAGCCTAAACAGGTCCCTACGTTTCTTACAAAATCACTAAGGTTGGAAAAGACCTCCAAGATCGAGTCCAACCTTTGACCAAACCCCTTCATGGCCACTAAACCCAATCACAAAGTGCCAGGTCCATCCATTTTTGGAGCACTTCCAGGCATGGTGGCTCCACTACTCCCCCAGGCAGCCTGTTCCAAAGCTGGTCATCCTTTCAGGGATGAAATTTTTCTAAATATCCAACGTGGACCTCCACTGGTGCAACTTGAGGCCATTTCCCTTTGTCCTGTCACTTGTTATGTGGGAGTAGATTCCAGCCCTCACCTCAGCACACCACCCCCTATTTCAGGGAGCTGTAGGGAGTGATGAATTCTCACCTGAGCCTCCTTTTCTCCAGGTGGAGCCTCCCCAGCTGCCTCAGCTGCTCCTGGTGCTCCAGACCCTTCCCCAGCTCTATTCCCTTCTCTGGACAAGCTCCAGCCTCTCAAGGTTTTTCCTGGAGTGAGGGGCTCAAAACAACACAGGACTGGAGGTGCTGGAGAAGAATTTGCCTCTACCCTGGGTTTTGCCTTCACCACTCAATTAAAAACCATTTCCAGACAACTACTCCATAGTGCAGTGCCAGGAATATTGCACCTCATCCATATTATCCATCCCTGCCCTTTGAGGCTCAGTGGAGACCCTTTTCCCCCTCCACTTTTACAGATAGGATATATCCATGTATCCTGTGCTTTCTCTACCAGCCTCCAAAGGTTTCCAACTCTGCCTCCATGCAGAGGAACCACAACAGCTCTTGCTCTCCTAATTTCTTTGTAAACAACTTCTTCCTTCCAGAACACAGCTGTTACCCACAGTGACAAATCAAATTCCTGCAGTGGACAATTGGGAGCAGAGATCCCTGCCTTTCCCAGCAGCAGGTAGGAACAGAGCTGCTCTGACTTCAACAAGCCAAGAAAGGCAGGAGAAAATAACAAAAATCAGCCAGGCTGACCTGGGCATCTGATGAGACTCAGAGTGTAAGCCTGACATTTCTGTCCCTTGCTCAGAGCACAGCACAGCTCAAGGATAAAATCTGAGCAGGCTGCAGGCTCATTCCTAGAAATGGAGAGCAAAGGGGCTCCCATCCTGCTGGGGGTGTTGGCAATGGCAAAACAGCCAAAAAGTTTGGGAGTAACGTACTGTCCTGGCCAAACCCCTGGAGACACCAGGATGGGGAGTAATGTGGAGTCAGTTCTTGAATTTATATTCCAAAGGAAACCAGGTAGCACAAACCCTCTGGATTCAGGAATGGAGGCTCTGGAGAAGATAAAGAACCTCAGGTGGCAGCAGAATTTTTTTCTTGCATCAGAGGTTCTTAACTCACCTCTCCTACTGCATCCATCTGCTGATTTGCTCTCTGACAGACCTCCAGGACCCATTTCCTTCCATCCCACACCTCTGCTGGCCATGGGACACCTGCCAACCTTCAGACAGGACCCCTCTGTCACCCAGCTCTTGCCACATGCCACACTCAGCAGGGCTGAGCCTCTCTCTGCTGTCTCTAGGAGTTATGGACAAGAGCCACTTTGCCCTCCCTCATTTCTGGGAGGATGCATCATCCTGGGATGAGGCCATTTTAACAAAGAGATGAACTTTTATCCTTCCTCCAGCCTACAGAGCTGCTTCTTGGATTTTTGTGTCCTGCTGCGCTGAATGACAGGGCAAAGACATTAAATCAAGTGGTTCTCTCGTCTATTTTGTTTAAATGTTAGTGCTTTTTGTTTGCATCTCCAATCTCTTTTTGCATCCCTTGCCTGGTTATTGATCACAACCTTGGGTATTTTTGGTTTTTATTTTCACTCTTTACTTAGATGTATTGATAAGGCATACCCTGCCCGTTCCTTCAGTTTCTTATCTGTTATTCCATCTTTGGATACAAGTTTGTTAAAAACCAGAATGCCAATAACCATGTTCACCTGTCAAAAGAGAAACAACACACAAGTTTTGTTCTCACGTGGGTCAGGTAACACAGGAGGGTTTCTCCCAAAGCCAGGTCACACTTCTGCAGGCCACCACCCCTCGTGTCCCCTGTCCCCCACTGTCCCACCTCCCTCAACCCTGCATCAGTGAGCTCAGCACAGCAGAATGCAGCTGGCAGCAGATCAAGGAGGTTGGAGAATCAATGAGATTGGAAAATACCTCCCAAGATCATCAAGTCCAACCCTCAGCCAGGTCTGCATGAAGCAGGAGAGGCTGGGAATTTCTCAGATTGCTGCAGGGCTGTTTGAACCCCAGCACTGCTTGAGATCCAGCAAGGCAAACTCCAGGCACAACAACTGTTTGGGCTAATCCAAACAGAGAGTGGCCACCACAGAGAAGAGCAGTGGGTAGACCTTGGCTGCTTCCCAAAGCATCTTCTGGAGTCAGTGCTGCCCCAGCAGCAGCATTAAGAGAAAGCAGACAATGTGTCACAGTTCTTTGCTGGTGAAACACCACTGCTGCTCCCAAAATAAGAGGTGGAGGGGCACTGGGGCAAATAGAAACATCATCTGCTCTGGTGGGATGTCTTGGGAGATACTGCAGATGGCACAGCACAGAGAATTCCCAAAAAAATCGGTGAGCAATACAATTCCATGAGTCCATTTTCCTCAGGGTGAGAGGAGGGATGTCTGTGTTCATCAGATACAAGAAATCCACAGTGGAATCCAGGCTGGACAGAGCTGAGATCCTGCAGAGTGACCCCAAACTCCTCTCCACTGCTGCCAGCTGCATCTGCTTTACAAACCCCACCAGAACCTCAGCAGCAGGTTAGTGACACAGCAGCCCCACCCCTGACTGCAGGCACGGCACTGATGGTGGAAAAAGGTGACATTCTCCTGATTCTGCTGTCAGTGGAACAGCTGCTGGTGGCAGAAACTTGTGCTCAACGCTGTTTTGCATGTGAGGCCTGCAGGGAAATGTTTTAAGGCCAAATTCAGAGATAAATTCGTGTGACTTTACGTGTTCGGGAGTTTAAGAGATCCTAAGAGTGACCTGACCCAAAGGAAGGGACCAAGCCTCTGCCTAATTGCCTAAATCATCCTCAAAGCAATGATCAGTCTTTCTGCTGGTTTCACCAGCTCACTGATGTGGAGCCCACAGCTGGGAATCCATGGAAAAATCTCAGAAATTGAGATTATTTTTGTTTGCATCAGCTGCTGGGTCAGTGGGTAGATGAGACCATTTCTAGAGTTCACCATGGTATTGATTTTGAGAAACAACACTGGCAAGTCAGGCACAGTGACACAGCCAAGGATCAGCAGGAAATCAAAGCCTGGGAAGAGAAGGAACACTTTGAAATCACTGATCCTTCACCATGGAGGAGGCTGGTGGGTGCAAGAAAGGTTTGTCCTTAAGGTGCAGCCAGGCAGGAGGAAAGGTGGGGTTGAAGTGTGGCTGGACCTCTTCTAGGGCTGGCCAAAGTGGGCATCCTCACTCCTAAGGAGCAGGGGAGACAACAGAGAGCAGTTCTGCACTGGATTTAATCAATCAATCCATCAATCAATCATCAATCCAGTACACTGATCACCACGATCAACATCCTGCTCTGATCCTGGCTCCATTTCTTCCCTAAGTCAGGGATACAACATGGATATTCTTCCAATAACACAGTAAAGCAGAGTAGCTTTACTTCTTTATCTCTGAGATAACATCCAGAAGTAAAGCCCCAAGTCTGAGACTCCTGGAGATCACCACTGCCTGCCCACTGGTGACCCTGTCCTCACTTCATTCCACAAGACTCCCCCTGCCTTCAGCCTGCACACAGCTATCACCAGGCTGCTCCACGTGAGCTGGGTGAGCAAAACCGCTTCCAACAGCGCTGTGTTTAAGGTAGGTCAGGATTTTTAAGAATAAAGGTCAAACCTTTATCCTTAAAACCTGCAGCTGTTCAGTGTCAGTGGCCTGACTGTGAGTTATGAACATTGCTGAAGCTGCAGGACAACCACCTTTGCAGTATTATCAACTTTTTGAGCTCATCTGTTTGCAGGTTCCCATTTATAAAAAGGCTTTTCATGCTTCTCCTTCTCTGTCCCCAAGCTCTTTGCTGTCTCTACCAGGGCAATATCCATTTGTCACCTTGGCCAGGAATGAGTCAGGGAGTCTAAACGAGGTGTGTGGCCTCTCTTTTGGTGCTGATTAGGGCCAGACACCCCCAGAGATGATTCACCACTTCCAAATAGCTGCAGGAACCATTTGCATGTGCTGGTCCCTCTGGGAGGACACTTCACTTCTTCAGCTTGACGGTGAGGGAAAACCGAGCTGCCAAAATGGAAGCAGGCTCCTGTCTCACACTTTAGAAGTGCAAGGGAAAAAGAGAAAAATCACTCCCCTTGCTGTTGGCACAACAAAGGCCAGCTGGTTTGAGGCAGCAGAGTGACTCTGGGCACTACCAAAGCTTCCTCCCTCCGAATCACTGTGTCACAACCCCACACGAAAGCCCTCAGCTCGTACCCCTTCAGATTTCATGAAGAGGAGGGCTGGCTGCTGGCTTTTCTCTTTGTCACGGCGATGAAACGATGGCACCAAGGTGGTTTGATGTGCACTGACAGCGCTGAGAATAGAGGCAGCCCGAGCTTTTGTTGGAGTTATTCTCCTGTAAGCTCCTGCTGCGGGGCATTTCATCCCCCAGGCACTGCACGAAACAAAAGCCTGAACTGCAAAAAGGAACTGGGAGTGTCAACAACCCCACTCCAGTGGGATTCTCCAGGGCTCTGAAGCCTCAGAGGGCATAAAGCTCATCCGCTGGAGAGAAACTGAAGAAAGATGTGGGGGCTCAAATGTGGCTTCAAACCCATCAGAAATTGCTGCAGGAGGGATTTCCTGGGGGAGCAGCAGTTCTCAGATTCTTTCAGCCCTGAGGTTTCTCATGGCCAGGGAGGCCTCAGCAGCAGGGAAGGAATGTCACCTCTTGAGTGACACCTTAAACTCAAATAAGAACTGGCCAAGGTTGGTGTTGGGACTGTGTTGGAGGCAGGGGTGATGGGACAGAAGAACAGACTCCCCATGCAGGAGCTGGAGGTTAGCAATGCCCCCTTTAAGCCTGCCATCTCTTTGAATTCAAAGCAAACATGACATTTTTACGGTCATTAGAGACCCCCCACGGCACTGATTTGAAGATTTCAATTTCACCTGCAAACAAGGAAATCTGCTCACATGCACTGGCCTTGGAACAGGAATAAAAACTTGGCTGTGAGGGCACAGCTTGGTCTGAAAACCACCAGGAACAGCATTTTCTGAAGGAGTCAATGTCAGCATTTTCCACCATCATCCTGCACTTCCACCCAGACAGAGCAAAACCAAGGTAAAGCATGAATCAGGTGTTAGGGGGGCTCCAGTAAGGACAGAGATGGAAGGCTGAGAGCTGAGGCACATTATATTTCAGCATCAACCCCATCCCAAATTGTTGGCTTTGCTCCTTATTCCTGAAAGGAGGAAGCTCTTCAAAACACAAAAACACAAGCGGAAAGAAAGAGGGGCATTGTTGGGTTGAAAGAACAAGGAAAATGTCATAAGATACAGAGGAGAAAAAAAAAAATCTTTCAGACAAGCTTAAATACCAAAACGACAGCAGCCGCCGGTCCCACGAAGGCATAGAGGAGTCCTCCCTCCAATGACAGCCAGCAGCTGGAAAATGAAGAGAGAAGAGAAAGTCACCCAGTGGCAAATGTCCCCAACAGGCACATGTTGGCTTCTTCCCTTGGCCTGCAGAGTTCAGCCTGGGAGGTGACACCCCATGGCAAACAAAAACAAAAAAAAACCCAAACCCAAAACCCAACAAAAAACCAACTCAGACTTTAAAGCAAGTTTTGCTTCCCATTTCTCCTGAACTTGCATAAAGACTCCTCTGCCTGAGGACCTGCCTGCAGGATGGCATTTGACAGGGGAAGTCATGCAAAATGAAGAAGAGTGCTCTGTTTCAGGCCAGGTCCTGGAAGCAGCTGCAGCATTTTGCTGCTGAGATGATGCTCTTGTCCTCCTTCCGCGGGAGAAAGAGTGGAAAGAGTGGAAACTTTCCTCTGCTCATCTGCTGACTCCTGTGTCTGTCAGGGGTGCAGGACATTTCTTCCCTCCCTTTGATACTGCCTCCATGGGGAAATTTAACAACACAGCAGCAAGGTGGGAATTCACAGCATTCCCTGAGTGAAATTTAGTATGGAATAAGCTGAACGTGAGGCATGTGTTGCCTCTTCTGAAAACCAGCCTGTTCCTTCTCCCTCACACCACATCATCTGAGAAGGACATCTCCCTTCTGCACTGCCCAGATGTGGAATTTGGGCTCCTGAACTGCCTGGTGCCTTCTCAAACTGAGTGAGCTCTCGTTTGAGACATCTTGGTTGAGGCCCTGGAAGTGTCCAAGGCCAGGCTGGAAGGGGCTTGGAGCAACCTGGGACAGTGGAAGGTGTCCCTGCCATGGCAGGAGGTTGGAATGAGATGACCCTGAAGGTCCCTTCCAACCCAAACCATTCCCTGATTCTTTGTTTTTCAGGTTTGACTGTGAAGTCAGGAAGGAAACTTTTTTTTTTCCCTGCCAAAGGATGAGCAGAGCACTTGTGAAATCTCCATCCTTGGAGACATTCAAAAGCCACCTCCAGGTGATCCTGCTTGAGCAGGTGGATGGACCAAAAAAACCCTGAGGTTCTGTGACAGCCACGAGCATCCACAGCAACGCTGGAGCTGAAATTCTTTTTTTTTTTTTTTTTTTTTTTTTTTTTGTGGGGAATCCAGCAATTCAGGGCACGGACACAAATTAAGTGCTCCAGGGCAGGAGAGGATGGAATTTACACAGTGTCAGCAGCCCCTGGGAAAGTCTGCATGCTTTGACAGGGCAGAACCCTGGAGAAAATGTGGGATGGAGTAATCCTGTTTCAGCAGGAAAACGACCGTGCACTCACCACAGGAGAAGAGCAGGAAACCACAATGGAGAGAGGGAACTTTCTCCAAGCTCTTAACTCAGCTCACCCTGCAGTAATTCACTTGCTGTGCCCTCAGCAAGATGTTTTCAGCCTCCATCAGGAGCAAACTGATGCTCCCAGGAAAAAAAAAAAAAAAAAAAAAAGTCTTCCTGGAAACATTTCAGCTTTGTTGATCAGCCTCATATTTTTAAATTAAATCTCAGTTGCAAAAAAAGTAATTTTTTTTCACCCCCATAACGAGGAACGTTTCTGAAAAGGCACCCCGAAAAAAAGGGAAGCATTTCAAACCGAGAATTAAAAGCAGGATATTCTGGTTTTCTCCAAGGTCTGAATCTTGTTTATGTCTAAATTAAACCTGTAATGTGTTAATTTAATCAATTCTGATTTCTTCCTGATAGCAAGCTGCCCTGTCACAAGCTGTCTGAGCAGCTGTAATAATAAAATGAATAATCAGCTGAGGAGGGAGGGAGTAAAAACGAAGCTTTGGAGCTCTGAAATGGCTGGAGGTCTCCCTAAATGCAAGAGGATGGCTCCCAAATCCCAACCCTTGTCCAAACCTTTTTATCCAACGCTCTACCCTGATTTTTGAGATTTTTTTTTTCTCAGTGTCTCTTCCAGCTGGTGGCTCAGATGAGGAAATCTGACAGCCCTGCACTGCAATTAGTGATGAGGACATGGTGCAAAGAGGGTTCTCATTCCTGTGGGGTCCCTGGCAGCCCCTGTGCCCCCGGGGAGCATCAGGAATTGTGAAGGTGAGATCACACATCACCAAGCAGCGGCCCTGATCCCTCCTGACTGCCTGACCTCCCTGCCACAGCACCTCAGCAAAGCCTTTTGAGGCTGTCAGAGGGAAAGGAAATCTCTTGGATATCTCTTGGATATCCCTTCACCAAGAGACAGAACTGACAGCAAACCCCAGCCTAGTGGAGATGCTTTAGCCTCGTGCCTACGAGGCACAGAAAATATTTGCATTTCTGCTAAGAGGTTCCCTCGTGCTTTCCAAGGGATCTCTTCAGTGATTTTTTAAAATAAAATTATCACTGGAAGGGAGGAAGTGAATGGTTAACAATTCCTAAGCAGTGTTTCCTCGACTGACAGCAGCTCTTGTGTTCAGCACAAAAAAAAACAACCCTTTTTTTTTTTGCAAACCATCTGATCATTTTGTGACTCTGCCACGGCACTGATGAGAGGCTGTGGCTTTTGTCCTGATCCTGGGAAGGGTTGGCTTCCACTGAGCCCTTTTTTCACACTGTCCAGCCCTCAGCTCTCACCTCAATCCTGTGTAAAACCAGGCAGCACCACCGGGACACTTTGTATAACTGAGATTACAAGTCAGGAATCAGGGCTGGCCCACCAGAGTTTATCCCAGAGATTAACTCAGGAGCTGCTGAGACACCTGTGGGTCACAAAAGCCCTGATGCAGTGACACTCCAGGACCCTGGGAAATTTGCTACGTGCAAGCTGTGCTCTCAGAAAACTTTTGATGGGCTCTCTTGTGGGGAGGGATGTGAGCTCCCAGCACCAGTGGCACAACCTCAATTATTCACTTGAAGCTTTAGGAGGTTGTTTGTGAAGCTTTAGAGGTCCAGAGGCAGTCCCTGGAGCAGCAGCTAAAAGCAGAGTTATTATTCAGGCTCTCAGCCTAATCTAAGGAGGCGATCAGTGGCAGGTCCTTTAGACCTCTGGTACCCCTCAGACTTTCTTTGAGACTGGAAGTGCAGCCTCTACCCTGCCCCAGCATGCTCCAAAACAGAGCAAAATTTTCTTTCAAAAGCAGTTCAGACAAGAGGAAGGGAAAAAATTCCCTTGTTGGAGCATCCTGAGTAATAAAGGTTGAGTGAATGGCTGCTGGGAATCACCACTCACAGAGCAACACAGACACACTCCAATTCCTGCAGCACATATTCCATTTTTAATCTGAGCCTCTCTCTCTGTCCTCAACTTATGACTCAATGCAGTCTGGCCAGCTAAATGGTAAATATTAAACATACTAAAAGCTCCCTAAACTTTCCACTGGCTCTGATCTCTCTGCATTAGGGCTTGGATTCACAGGACTTTGATGGGACAATTCTTGGTGGGACAGACCCCCATCCTGCTGCTCAGTTGTGTTTTCATTGTCAGAGAAAAGCTTCATCTCACGTATAATTAAAAAAAAAAAAAAAAACAAACAAAAAAAACCCAAACAACCAAACCAGGACCAAACTGGGTGAAATCCTGCTGAGGTCCCAGGGTGAACATCTTGATGGGGTTTGTTCCACTGTGGTTGGGGCACCCTTGGCACATCCTGAAGATCCAGCTGGACTTGAGGCAGTTCCAGCCTCAAGACACATCACACATTTCACACCCTGCCCCTTCCACCAGCTTTGCCCTGAGAGTCTTTAACACCAAGATTAATTCTGCAATGCCTTCAACACTTGCAGCTGTCCCCAAAATGTCCTGGTGACTATGTCCTGTTCGTTGGATGTCAGGGTGGTTTTTTTCAACCCTGTGAGTGGTATGAGATAAAAACCCTGCTGTTGAGTGTTAAATTCTATGCTCACCTAAATATCAGAGCTCTGCTTTGATTTAATGTCCATGTCCACCACAGCAGCTCATGCACTGCTCTTGGGACCCAGAAACTGTAGGGTTGGAAGATGTTCTAAAAAGCTCTGGGTGGTTTATGCTGGTTTTTGAAGTGCCTTGTGGTTTATCTTGTCACCTCTTTTCCCCTCCTTCCCAGGGAGGGATGTGCTGTGATTAAAGCTTTTCCTTCCCTCTGCAAGCCGGAAATATTGGGCTGCGAAAGTCTGCAGTGCCCACCTGAAATGCCCCATGAGTGTCCACTGGGGACAAAACTGGGCTGAAAGGATCTGAAAGATCGTCTGGTTCTACCCCTGCCATGGGCAGGGACACCTTCCCCTATCCCAGGTTGCTCCAAGCCCCATCCAACCTGGCCTTGGACACTTCCAGGGATGTGGCAGCCACAGCTTCTCTGGGCAACCTGTGCCAGGGCCTCACCACCCTCACAGGGAAGAATTTCTTCCCAATATCCAAGCTAAACCTCAAGTTTTGGAGTTCAGCTCTGAAACTGCTGCTGTGCAGTGCTGACTTTGCTCTGGAGGAGAGGTAAAGCCAAGGGCCTCCCCACACAGCAATGCAACAGAGCTTTTTAAGCCTTTTTGAGCAGGAAAACAGGGCTAAAGTGTGAATGCACTCCAGTCTGTCGGGGTTCTCTGCCCAGCTGGACATACAGCAATATTTGTTTCGTGTTTTAAAATGCACAGAAGTGTAAATGTAACTCTCATTACAGAGATGCTGCGTTTTATTCAGCATCAGAGCTCGTGAGTGCAAGTCAGCTCTGTTTAACCCTGGTTCTTGGTAAAGCCAATTCCAGCAGGAATTCAGAAAATCATGGAATGGTTTGGGGTGGAAGAGACCTGAAAGATCATCTTGTCCAATCCCCCTGCCATGGGCAGGGACACTTTCCACTGTCCCAGGCTGCTCCAAGCCCCATCCAACCTGGCCTTGGACACTTCCAGGGATTTCTTCCTAATATCCAACCTATCCTGCTGGGCAGCCACAGCTTCTCTGGGCACTCTGTGCCAGGGCATCCCCACCCTCACAGGGAAGAATTTCTTCCCAATATCCAATCTAACTCCATCTTTCTTTAGCTCAAAGCCATTTTCCCTTGTCCTGTCACTACATGCCCTTGGAAAAAGTCCCTCTCCAGCCTTCTTGTATGTGTTTTAAGTACTGGAAGGTACCAAAGTGTGGAATTACAACAGGATGGCAGCGTTGGGGATGACTGATGGGATCTCTGAGCTTGAGAGGTGCTGTTGTTCTTCTCATTACTTTAATGGCCCTCACCAGCTTCACCCCACATGGGAAATGTAGAAAGGAGGCAAAAGGAGGGAACACAGAACCATGGAATATCCCAGAAAAGGACCCACAAGGATCACTGAAACCAAACTCAGCAAACTGGACCTGCTGGGGTGTGAGGGCTCCACCACCATAGTTTTGGTGACAAACATCCTGAGAGCAGAGCTGGGAGCAGGGGATCTCCTTCCATCCCCTAGCACCCAGCCCTTGGATTCCAGGAGTGACAGAACCTTTAGGGCTGAGTGGAGTCAGAGGATTGACTGGCAGAAAAAGGAGCAGAGCTGGTGTGAGCAGGCAACCCCTGGGAACGCTGGAAAGTCAGCCCAGCCTCTTGGCCACCTCACCCCGGGCCAACTGGAGAGCAAAGCAGGAGCCCAGCAGGTTTTGTCACATGTTGGCACCCTCCTGGATGCAGCCTGCAGGGTGGGACATGCTGGCACAAAGTTCCAGGGCAGAAAACGAGGAATGCTCTCCTGCACGTTCCTCCCTTCCCCGCCCAGGCGCTTTTCTGTGGTCAACATTGACAAAAAAAACCCTCTTAAACATTTTTGACAGAGCCACAAAGCTCGTTGCACCAATTCCCACCAGTCTGTAAACAAGAAAAGAGGAACACAAACATCCAGGACCTCCTTCCCATCTCCCTGAGGTTTGTTCATTATGAATTGTTCTCATGGATGTGCCTGGAACAAGGCGCCAGAAGCAGCTGACCCATGGAAAATCCAAAGGGAATTAATTTGGGATCTTGGTGATGTTTCTGCAAACCGGGCTGTGTTTTGCCTTCTCCTGAGCCACACAACAACCACAGAGTCCCTCTCCACCAGGACACACTGAAGATGGGACAGCCAATGCATCCTGACGCCAGCACAGACTTCAGGAATTCTGCCTGTGGATTTGCACTCCGGAACTCCACAATCCTGAACCCTCTGCCATACAGGAATTCAGGTTGCAAAGCAAACAGAAAACGCTGCTGTGCTGCTTTAATTCTCCCCTGCAATTAAAAATGCAAACCCTGGACCATTTGGCCGTGGGTGTGCAGGATGTGGTGGGAATTGAGGGAGAGCAGGAGGTTCCACATGACATTTCCTCAGTGGGACGATGGAAGCCTCATCTGCTGCCGGCCACACCAACAGCTCCAGTCTCAAACATCACCCGTGTGGGCTGCAAACCCCTGCCCAGGAAGGCTCTGGAAAACGATGGGGTGCAGTAGGGAACAGCCTGACTTACTGCTACACAAAATATTATCCTTGAACTGTCACTGTGCATGAAATTTCTAAGGTTTTTTCACAACAGACGGAAAAAATATTTTCTCTTCTTTTTTTTCCTTTTTCATTTAAATTCTTACTAATGCTCAGCTCTGAGTGAGCCCAGCCTTGCTTTAATGCATTTTTTACCTCTTCTATTATTTCTTTTCTGTTTTCCTTCCCCAATTATGAGCACATAAAAGCTTCCTAAAGACAAAACCTGTGGAATTTGGAAAACAGGCAAACACAGGCTGCTGTCAAAACCTTGGTTTGCACAAGTCAGGCTCATTCTGCTGCCTAAAACTGAGCTGAGTTATTTTGAAAATGTGGAGCCAATCAAGCATAGAAACAGATTTAAAAAAAAAATCCGGTTTTAATTTTTAAACATCCTAAACTTTAAATATTCTACATTTTTCCTCTTAAAAAATACATTAAAAAGCTCTAAGTAAAAGGTATTTAGATCAAAGTGGTGTCACAAATACAACAGTTAAACCTAATTAGTCCCCATGGCCGGGTTTTTAAAGGAACGCATGATCCAGCTTGGTCAGATGATGGACTGAGGAGGCAGGGATGCAGGAATTGTCCTGCACATGGAAATTTAGCTCCCTGCCTGCCTCCTGTGGGCTAGTGAGTGGGTTTTGACAAAAAAGAATGGAGGATAAAACAAGGGAAAAGAAGGAATCCTTTACTCACTAGTTCACGGTGCCGTATCCCTTGGCTTTAGTAAATCCCACGGAAATGGCAACCACCAAGGCAGGGAGCCCTATGGAAATGAAACAGGAGAAAATTGGTCATTTAATCACATGGGCAGCCCTTTTCCCACTCAATGTTCCCCATTCTTCTCAGTTATTCCAGCACCATCCATTTCAGCTCGGCTCTGTGGCAGAGACCGAGCTCAGGACCCTCAGAACTAAAAGCAAGAACTTTAATTACTTCTGTCATTTAAATAAATGCCATGAGCTGTAATCAGCCCCTGCCCTGCTGTGGCCTCAGCAGTTGTGGGGGCTCTTCCAGTAGATTCAGATGCGTAAAATCGATTTATTTTATTCTTAGGTGTCAAGTTGGAACATTCAGCCACAACCCAACTCCAAGAACCTAAAGACTGAGAGCTTTGTTTGCGCTCAGTGTAGGATGAGCAACCCAGGTTCAAATCTGCCCTAAATGAGACAGAAAAGGAAACTAAAACTGAGTTTCCCTATCCCAAACAGGTCCCCCAAGATCTGCAAGGGAGCAGGTTCCTCTGAACAACAATGAGAAACAGTTTCAGGTCTCTTCCATGATCTACGAAGGTTCAAAGTCCAGCTCTCCTCATTCCCTAAAGAAATGTCTGGAGATCAGCTCATAACATCGGGTTCTTCAGCTCTGGAGGTTTCCATGGGGCTTTTTATAGCCCTCCTCCTTGTGGCAGGAGGAATTAAGCTGTCTCAATGCTGAAGATGGGATAATCCCATTAAGAACCAGCAGGATCAGTAGCCAGCTGGGATTAGTGCCCCTTGACAAGGCCCTAATTCCTGAGCTGCAGAGGTCAGGGCAGGTGACTGCAGGAGATCCGAGGAATGTGCAGGCACAGCTTCCAAACAACATTCCTCTGGGAAGGGGGTCCCTCAGCAACACAAATCATCCCAAGGTTGATTAATAGTGAGGCTCTGTGGCAGCTGGGAGCCACAGGGCCAAGCTGGCCGGAATCTGGAGCACTTGAGGGTTATCCTGCAGGGAAGTGCTTCTCTTCCCATGTGAGATTTCCAAGCACAGGTCACGTTTCATCACCCCAAACCCAACAGGCAGTGAGTTTAAAAAGCATCTCTTTTATTATCATTTTCCATTTTCTCCTTTCCTTTCCTTTCCTTTCCTTTCCTTTCCTTTCCTTTCCTTTCCTTTCCTTTCCTTTCCTTTCCTTTCCTTTCCTTTCCTTTCCTTTCCTTTCCTTTCCTTTCCTTTCCTTTCCTTTCCTTTCCTTTCCTTTCCTTTCCTTTCCTTTCCTTTCCTTTCCTTTCCTTTCCTTTCCTTTCCTTTCCTTTCCTTTCCTTTCCTTTCCTTTCCTATCCTTTCCTTTTTCCTTTTTCCTTTCATTTTTCCTTTTTCCTTTTCTTTTCCCTTCTCCTTTCTCTTCCTTTTTCCTTTCCTTTTTCCTTTCCTTTTTCCTTCCTTTCCCTTTTTTCCTTTCCTTTTTTTCTCTTTCCTTTTTCCTTTCCATTCCTCTTTTTCCCATTCTTTCCCCTCACTGACTCTTGCTCCTCTCCCTGAGCCTCCTTTCACACATCATCTGGATAAACCCTGGCTGCTGCATTCCCATCAATACAGCATCCCACCGGAAGAAACCACATGGGAAGGGACATTTTCAGGAATACAGCTTGGTGCAAGAGACCCTGGGAAAGAGGAAATTTGGCAAAGACTCCTCCAAAAATAGCAACTTGTTCTTCGCAAAGTGCTTCTCTCCGACGTGGTAATTATGCAGAAATCCAGAGTGGGGCTCTGAACTTGGCAGCTCCAGGGACTGGCTCGTTCCAAGGCGAGGTAAAGCCTCAGTTGGGGCTGGGAATGGGTCTGGACAAGCAGCAGCTACTACAGGTGACAGCTGTGTCATGGTACTTAAAGAGCCAAAGAGCATCATCATGAGAGGTGCAGCTTTGGGAGAGCTGCCAGTGATCCAAGCAAAGTTAGATGGGATTGGATTGAAAAAAATCCCCACCCAAAAAATAAAATTTTAATCTGATTTTTTAAATTATTATCAAGACATTTATTCCTGTTCCATATACCTGGTGTGGTACAGGCAGTACCAGCAAGGCTCTGGGGGCTTTCTGCACAAATGGAATTTAACACTCACAAGTCCAAGCAAACCCATTCAAAGCTTCTTTCGAAGAGTTTTGTACTTCCAGGTCACAGGAGAATCAGGCCATGTGTTAATCATGTTCCACTAGAGAAGATGTTTGCTAATAATTCCCAAGAGCCATTCTTGTTATAAACAGCTGAAGACCCACTCAGAGGCTGAGCTATGGCAGCATTAAAAATCCAACTGTGGAAACCTGTAACAGGGTCATAAAAATCCTGACAAAAAATATTTCTTCTTTATTGGGGCTCAATGTGATGACTGAGTTGTTCCCAGGGAACAATTTATCTGTCTATTCTAAATCAGAGAATATCCTGAATTGGAAGGATCCACAAGGACCATCAAGTCCGGCTCCTGACCCTGCACAGGATCACCCAAAGAGTCACATCATGAACTTGAGAGCATTGTCCAAGCATGGACAAGAATCATTAAAAATAATTATTACTAATAAAAATTCAATAATCGAATTGCAAAGTTGCACATCCAAGAGGAGACCAAAGAAATAAAAAATAATCCTCCCTGCTGCTGAAATTCTCTGCAGCTTCAATGAGCTACAGCTGAGAGCAGCTGAGAACTTGGCAAAGACATCTTCAACAACAGCTTAGAGAAATGCAAATGTGCAAAGAGGGGAAAGGGGGGAGAATCAGCCCATGACAAAGTGAATTGTGCTAATTACTTCAGATTATGCTCTTTAAAACATATTTTCGGCTTCTTTCCTCTTACAAGTGCCATTAATCCCAGCTCTACAGCTGAAGTCTAGCAGGATGCTAAATATCCAAAATTCCCTTGCTGCCTTAATAGGCAAGAGTGTTCTTCATTTCTTGTCCTAACCTACTCCAAATGGTTATTATGCATCATTTATCAGCAGTGCATCCTAGCTCAGAGCTGACTACATTTTACTAGCAGTGCAAATTATTCTTCTACACATGTAGGGGGATTTTTTCTTTTTTAATCTGTACAGACTACAAATGTGAATGTTGCTCATCCAAAATTCCCTCGGCTAACACGCCCATCTGTCCCAGCTTTTACAAATCAGGGGGAAAAAAAAATTTCCCTTTTTATTACCCAGGAAAGCTATTAGTCTGTTACATTTGATATCCCTGATGTTGCTGGAGTCACCAAGGAGGTATAAACACATGCATGAGCACACCCAGGCTCCTGCAGCCTGTGCTCTGCAGGTATTGTGGTTCTGCTCCTGCTAACACGCAAACCCTGGATTTTAATAACACAATTTATTCCCTAATGTAAGCAAAAGCTTAGGAGGGAAAACTTAAAGGGATGAAGGTGCTGCAACGAGGACAGCTCTTGATGTGCCAGAATAAATCACATCAGGGTGCTTGGTAAGCACCAGAAATCTCTTGCCTGGGGTGAATTGTGAGACTTCAGTAGTAAAATGAGACATTAATAGAGCTCAACCACACTCCTTTCTTTCCTTTGCCTCCTCGCTTCTCAGCAACTTTTTTTTTTTTTGCCACTGCTCCTTTCAAACACACCCTTGTTATCGCTTTGAAAGCCCAGGTTTATGGGTTTGTATTTGTTTTCTACTACACAATGCATCATTTAAGGCTAATAAATTAAACATACGGCAGAGGCAGAGGGAGAAAAATTAGTTACAAGCATCTGCAGCAGTCTCGCAGTTTATTTGTCTCCGAAAGGCGCTGCTGCCATGGAGACGGGATTTCAGAGTTTGCTTCACTCCAGGTTGCCCTGCAGAATCTTAGAACCGTAAAATCATTAAGGTTGAAAAGACCTCGAGGATCATCGAGTCCAGCCAGGTCCACCACTAAACCATGGCCCTAAATGTCACTTCTTCATGGGTTTCTGAGCCCTTACAGAGATGGTGACTCCACCACTCCACTGGGCAGCCTGTTCCAATGCTTGGCCATCCTTTCAGTGATGAAATTTTCCCTAATATCCCATCTAATATCCCATTTTCCCTTATATCCCATCTCCCCTGGTGCAACTGGAGCTGTTTCCTCTTGTTCTATTACTTTTACTTAGGAGCAGAGCCTGGCCCCCTCCGGTTGCACCCTCCTGTCAGGGAGCTGTGGAAAGCCAGAAGGTCCCTTCTCATCCTCCTTTTCTCCAGGCTGAGCCTCCACAGCTCCCTCAATCACTCCTGGTGCTCCAGACCCTTCCCCAGCTCCAACTCTGCGCATTTTCCAGCACCTCAATGTCTTTATTGCAGTGAGGAGTCCAAAACCGACCCCACAATTTGAGGTGTGGCCTCAGCAGTGCCCAGCACAGAGGGACAATCCCTGCCCTGCTGGTCCAGGCCAGGATTCCCTTGGCTGGTATCACATACCAACAGAACACATCCAACACAGGAGACAGAAAGAGAAAAGTAGAAAGCAAGAAACAGACCCAACCCCAGGAGAAACCACCCTCGCAGCGCCCTCTGAAACCTGAGCTCGACTCCTCTATTTTCGGGTGCACTGGGAAGGAGGTTCAACTTCTGACTCACTCTATTTTTAACCGCTTCAGCCCTTCTTGAAACCCCTGGAAGGATTCCAAGCACCCTCTGCCAAGCCTCCTGAGGAGCAGCAGCCCCTCCTGCAGCCCCCGGATCCTCACCCCATCCGAGACACAAGAAGCGCTTGCGGATGATGCGGTTCCGTAACCGGCCCGTCACGGCCATGTAGGACTGCCAGGCCTCGGTCAGCACCCAGCAGAAAGAGGAGAGGAAGAAGAAGTGCAAGAAAGCCGCCACCAGCGTGCAGATCACCTGCAGAGAGGAGGAAAGGAAACGTGAGAGGAGCGGCAGGCGGAGAGAGCAGCAGGGAGCAGAGCGGAAGGCGCGGGGAGACGCTTCCAAACGGGGCTCTGGAAGGAAAAGTCATGGAGATCAGGACATGGAAATACAGTTTAAGAGGGGGCAGGCTCCTCCACAAGCTCTGACCTAGCAAAGAACAAAGCTTTAAATTTATGTTTTACGTGGAAATCAGCTGCTCTTAAACATGAGCTTTAGGATAAGGCCATGGTTAACACTTTAGAAGAATTGTGGAATTATGGAATTGTTTTCAGTGGGGAGGGACCTTAAAGATCATTTAATTACAACCCTGCCCCCATGCCAAAACAGGCAGGGACACCTTCTACTAGAAGTCTTAGCACACAATCCCATCTTGGTGCTTTCTTGGCTTCAGTGGGATATATTTAATTTCCAAAACACCCAAACTATTGCCATGATCCTTTCAAGGCTGGGGAGATAGAGTAGTTAATAAACAGTGCACTAATCTCAGCTCAAAAGGTTTGCAAAGCACCACGTCCCTGGCAGCCCAGCCATGGAAATGAAATCTGAGGAAGTCAATTTGGATGTCGCCCCTGCCAGAAAAACAGGGCTGAGTGAAAGAGTTAAGCCGTGAGAGCTGGGTGAAACCACGGCTGCCAGGGGCTGGGAAAGGACTGCAAACACGAGGGCACAGTTGTCCAAGAGCACATAACTACCAGCAAAGAGAAGAAAGTAAAAAAAACAAAAAAAACAAAAAAAACCAAACCCTAGATTAAAAGAATTTCATAATGCAAGCTCTACTACTTGGTGGGGAAATCTCACAAGGGAAATGCAGGCAGCTTAAGCCATTTAAAATTAAAC
Source organism: Brachypodius melanocephalos (assembly GCA_013398615.1). Lineage (NCBI taxonomy): Eukaryota > Metazoa > Chordata > Aves > Passeriformes > Pycnonotidae > Brachypodius > Brachypodius melanocephalos. The sequence continues at coordinate 1,030,119 of VZSR01000824.1, forward strand.
TGGGGAAAGAACTGGCAAATGCATTATGAAGAACAATCCCGGAGTGCCAGGGAGATGGACTGGAAAGCTGACAAGCTCGTCTTTGTTTTAACTCAGCAAGGCCAAATCTTTCACTGGTGCAAATTGGTGCCGCTCTGTTTCACTCAGCCAGCTCTCCCCCCATCTGTGAGCTGAAAACTGTGAATCAATGTACTCGAGAAGAAAGTGATGGGAAGAAATTCCAGTGGCTCCCAAGGAGGAAAGAGAGCAAATAGATTTTAAGTGTCTCTGGATGAAAAAAAAAATTGGTTTCAGGCATTTGGGGGAGGGGGAGGTTTATAATCAAGAGTTTCTTTGCTTTGAGTTACATGGGGAAACACAGACTCGACTTTACGGTCAATGAATCTTTCTCTTTTTTCTCTTTTTTCAACCACCAGCGTCTTTCAAGCCAGAGCTCTCATGCACAGAGCGGCTTTTATCATGATTTTATCGGATTGCTCTCGATTCATCCACTGGCACCACCCGACGTTATCAGAGGCTGCGAACAAAAGCAAGACCGTGTGTTCTCTGAGATAGGAACTGTCTTTTCTGTTCCAGATTTGCATTTGACACCAAATCCCTCTATGTTCTGTTTAAAAGTGGATTCGGGATGTCAGTTCAGTACAAATAACGCAGCTCAATATGATAATGTCCAGTAATTTTCACATTTTACAAGAATCCTAAAAAAAGGTGGTTCCAATTCATCAGCTTACAAACCCTACATGAAACAGCTACAAACAAGAGGATGCTTTCCGGAATGGATTTTAAGAGATTGTTATTTTAGAACCCTTTTCTTTTTTTTGACTATTATCAGGTACACACTGTTCACATTCACATTGCCTTTTTGATTTTGTTCCAAACCAACACAGTTCCTCCTCGTAAAGGGGAGAGGAAAGTTTTGCTTTACAATTTTATACCACAGAGATACATTTGGGTTTGTTTTTTTTCCTCTCAAATGAGTAGCTTTGATAGAAAGGGAAGAAGAGAGGAGGGGAAGACAAGAGAAACATGCACATCTCAGCTGGACCAGGATGAACTCCTCGCCTCAAATGAACTTGGCCAACTGATGGACAGGCAAATATTTGCTTCTGCAACCTCTGCTGCAGGTTTTCCCTTCCTTGTGGGGAAAACCAAACATTCCCATGAAGGGCTAAGCACAGGAATATGATGTCCCAAGATCCAGCAGAGCTTGTCAGCCTGTCAAGGCCATTAGCCCTTGTTTTCCTTTGAAAGGAGGAATCTGTTCCCTTCCAGCACAAGCCTCGGAGACACAGCCACTTCCCACAGCATCCCTTTCCTTTCTATCCCCACATAGCTGACTGGAATTTATTTTAGCCTTTTCCCAGGCCTTTCATCTTCAAAAAGCTTAGCAAATCCAGGCGTGGAATCTCGCCTTTGAGGCTACACGGATGGAGATTCAGGGAGAATTTGACATTTCCAGGGAAGCCGATACCGCAGAAATCTCCTGGAGAAGCCGCAATTATAAATCAATCACCAACATTTTAAGGTGCTCTATTATCGATAATTGAACGTGAATAAAATCCTAATTTACACTCCTTCGTCTCCCCTCTGTATAGTTTTCTTTCTCTGTTGCCTGCCAGGGACTGTTTACTAGATGGCTGAGAGGAAATCCAAGAATAACCTTTCTATTTCTGGGGTTTCATGCATATGGATGTGCAAAGAGCTAATCTGCCTCCTGCCATCGCTGCTGGGAGCTTCGAATCCCCACCAACAGCTCTGACAGTGAACTCCCGGAGTCACGGGACAAAAAAACCACCAGGGACAACCTGGGTTCATAACTGTGCTCTGGAGGAGTTGGGAGAGGAGGAACACATCCAGCTCCTGTCCTGAGGTGAAGAATAACCACCAAAGAGGAGGTCCAGCCATGGTTTGTCCTGTGGAGCAGCCCTCAGTGTTTCATTCCATGGAAAGAAGCTCCCAGCACGTGTTTGGTGTGGCAGAAAACACAATCAAGGAAAACAGGAGCTTGGATCACCCTCTCTCCACCTCTTGACAACCACGTTGGCGCTGGAAGACGACTCTGCTTTGGGAAGGGAGCTTCTGAAGGGCACTTTGCAGCAGGAGCAGAGTTGGCTGCTTGTTTCCACACTTCTTCACACACACAGGGGTCCAGCAGCTGGAAAGCATTTGCTAAAACAACGTAACCCTAACCCAAAGGGCCTTCCACAGAAATGACTCCCTGATTCACTAAATCCTTCAGTTTCTCTGCAAGAATCATAAAATCATAGAATGGGTTGAGTTTTGGGAGTGATCTTAAAGAACATCTCATTCCAACCCCCTGCCACGGGCAGGAAGATTTTCTCCTTGCTCAAAGCCCTGTCCAATCTTGCCTTGAACACTTCCAGTGTTGAGGCACCCACAATTTCTCTGGGCAACCTGTTCCACTGCCTCACCACCCCCACAGGAAGATTTTATTCCTGCTCTGCTTCTAACAGTGCCATCATGTCCATGTTGCCAAAGCAGGGGCTCAAAAAACCCAGCTGGCCACTGGTTCCTGTTAAGCAATAACTAATTTTTGGCTTCTGACTGTGATTTTGGCGGCAGAAAGAGTGGAGGAGGTGTCTTGCCTCACGTTTTTTGGCTCAACAGAGTTATGACGGTCAGAGCATTTGGGAAGATGAGAAAATTGACAGTGGGAAAATACTAATGGTGAGCAGGGATTTATCATGCCAGACATCAATATGGAACCTGAAAGCGATTGAGCTGGGAAAAAGCTGTGGAGGCAACACATTCCTCTCCAGCTGGGTCTGTGGGAAGAGAGCAACCAGTGCACATGGCTTGGAAAACCATGCTCGGGCTTGCCTGGACTGCTGGAGCCGCTCTGGGGTCTGCTCCGAGTCCCTCGTGGCCCTGAAGTGCTCACGGTGCATCTGGCAACGCTTCCCAGCCTCAAAAAAGGTTGGACAATTTTGTGCCTGTGTTCATTAACATCTGCCAAGTACTTTCAGCTCAGAGTATTAAAAAAACTGCTGGAGAAATAAATGTAAAGCTGAGAGGTTGTTTGTTTGGGATTTTTTTTAAAAGCCTTTTCTCAATCTGTCTTTGTGATTTTTTTGAAAATAAAATGGTTAAAGCCTTGCAAATCACCACGCTTCTTCACCGTGTGCCATGTGCCAGCTACTCTAGGCAGATATTCAAAAATATCACATTGGTTTTAATCAAAGCCCTGAGGATGCTGACAAATTATCAAAGAGAGAGCGGGAGAGAAAATTGAAATCTGCCATTTAGCCGTGTCTTTGACATGTCGCTAATTAACAGATGGAGGAAAAATGAGGAAGCGCTGCCTGAATGGATCATTTCAGTGCTAAATCAGGGGGAAAGCAAACAAATAAACAAAGCCTCAGCTCATCCCTTACCTTATTCCTGGTCTGGGTCTGTCCTATCAGGATGAGAGCGTTGGAGGAGATGATGGAGAGGCAGAAGTTGATGAGGATGACGGAGCGCTCCGAGCGGATGTACCTGCAGCGAGAGAAGAGGGGAGGGAGACCCACCCTGTCACAGCCTGCCCTGGGTGACCTCTGAAAAGCAGCAATCCAGGCCAGGCTCTACAGATTTGGCAATTTCCTGCAGATTTTATGTGCTGGACAGACAAGAACAAGGAGGGAAGGCAGGGGGAGAAGATGTCTCCATCATCCCCATCAAAGCTGGAGTTAGGAGCCAACAAACAAGGCGCCAGCCCAGTCTGAGCCCCTCCTAAAACAGTAGAGTGCTGCAAATCTTCTTCAGCTCTGCCTACTTGAAAGGGGGGCTTGAAAAGGGGCTTGAAAAGGAGCTTGAAAGAAAACAAACAGGCAGCACACGGAAAAGATTCCCAACCAAGAGCCACAGGCATGCTGGCGATGGAAGCAGATTACAAACACATGCACCTTGACAACAAAGTGTGTGTGATTCAGCACTCCCCTTCCTTCAGCCTAACAGCCCCTCCTGGGGTGAGAAGCTTTGAGAAGCATTTCTGGCTTTTTTCTTTTTTTTTCTTTTTTTTTTTGTACCACTTCTCCAAACTAGGCCAAATACGTAACTGCAGCTGTGGGTTTGGGACATCAGGGACAGCAGTTAGGGAGCTGTTGCCTTCAGCACCTTGCAGGAGCCAGCTATTTGTCATTTCTGATTTGCAGCACAGCACCAGGCTCGCTGCCGAGGTGAAGTGCACCACAGCCATTTCAAACCATTGGCTATGGAGGGAAGTTTCTTTGAAGGCACTTTTTACGTACCCAATAAAACGAAAAGGGAACTGCAGAGGTGCAAGTCCTCAAGGACTGACTCAAGATCTGACCACACCAACACTCACATGTGAATTACCTCAGAGATGCTGCAAGCGCCCTGCCTGAATGCCAGATGAGTGAAGGGGAGATGCTGATGCTTATATAAATTAGAAACAGATGTATTAATCAACCAGCTCATCCCTGGAGGCTAATGCAGGATTATTTCCTATATTCCAGCACATCAACTATTTATGTTGGGAATTTAATTTCATTAATTAATTTTAGCGAGAGTGAGTTGGTCGTGCCTTGGCTGCAGAGTTTTGAGTTTCTGATGAGGAGGGCAGGACAGGTTTACTGTATGTGTGTTCTGCCAAGGGTAAATATGTGCTTTAGACCTTATGAAGGCTGTAAAACTTTTATTTTTTAACTTCCTCTTGAGCTGTACCTTCAGATAAAAATGAGTGGTGAGGATATGCTTTCCTGGATGCAAACAAAAAAAGGAAAGGTAGCATGAACTCCTACTAAATCTGTTGGAAATCTGATTTATAGCAAGTTCTCCCTGAAACTCTCCCAGACACAGAACAGGTTGCAAAATATAGGATCCCAGTTCAGCACGGAACTGGGTTGACAGGCTGAAAAATGAGCTTCTGGTTCCTTTCACAGCCAAGCTGAGCCCAAATTTCCTGATTTCACTGGGGTCCAAACAATGCTGGGCATCACCCAGACCCTGCTCTATTTGTGGCTGGAGGATACTGGCACCTCAATCTTTCTATGCTTTGACTGTGTGAAGTAAAACCTCAAATCTCTACCCAGCAGCTTCTACGGGGTAGAAGAGATTTGGCCTCTGTCCTGGTGAGGAGACGTAATAAATCTGTGTAGAAACTCTGTGCTATTAGCATGAACTTCTAAGGTCTCCATTGGTCAGAAAAAGGTAAGAAATGAGTTGATCATAAATCTGTATTTTAATGTAAGGGGAGATAATCCATCTGTCTTAAGACTTTTTTCCCCCCTAAGCCCCTTTAAACCAACTCTCTTTTTTCCCTGCTTCCCTTCACACCCTGAGAATTTATCTTGTTCTCCAGATCCCTGAACCTCCAAAGAATGAGATGTGGGTTGGCAATGAACAGAATCAGCATAATTTAGGTTGGGGAGGAAAAAAAACCCTCTCAAGTTGCCAGTCCAATCCTGTGCCCAAAAAAAGGACTGATTTCAAAGTCAGATCAGGTTCCTCAGGGTCTCGTCTGATTGAGGTTTGAAAATCACCAGGAACAGAAACGCTACCATCCCTCTTGGCTGACTTATTACAGCGCTAAACTGCTTAACTTAACTGCTCTTGTGGTGAAGGATTATTTTGCTTTATATCCAGCTGGGTCTTTTCCTGCTGCAGCTGGTGCCTCTAGACCTTTCCCTGCCTACCTCTGCAAGTTGTTTGGCTTCTCCACGACTGCTCTTTAACAGCCTCCTCTTCTCCAAGTTTGACATTCTTGTCAAAATCCTCCTTTGACATTCTCCAGCTCCCTCAGCATCCACTGGATTTGCTGCAATGTGCTGGTGTCTCTGGCATTGTGGGGATCAAATACTGAGCATATTTTCCAGGTGTGGCCTCAAGGAGTGTCAAACATTGTCCAGGTTGTTAAAGAAGATAGCAAGATCAAATACTGAGCACCTTTCCCAGGTGTGGCCTCAAGGAGTGTCAAACATTGTCCAGCTTGTTAAAGAAGACATCAAACAATGTTGGCCACTCTACCAACCCTGGCCAGAGGTGACCAGCTCTTGGTCAGACCTCAAACCTTTGACCACTACCCTCAAATCCTGCAGGAATTCCATCCAGATATAAAGCCACCAATCCAGGGCATAATTCCATGGTGTGGATACAAAAATGCATTTGGAGACTTATGTTAATGGCCTTGGTAATGTCAAAATGCACACCAGCTGCTTCTCCCCACTGTCCATGTGAGCAGTCATCCCACCCCAAAAGGAAAACCGGGCAGCCAGGCACAACCTGTCCTCCATAAATCCTCACTGTTTATTCCCAATTGCTTCCTTGTCCATCATTTTGCCTGGAAATAACCTTTAGAGCTACTTGCTCTTTAATCATCCCAGGGGCCATGTAGGTTGACCAGTCAGTTCTTCTCTGGATCCTCCTCCTTGCCCTTTTTAGAGGTGGGTGTAACATTTGCCTTCTTCCAGCCTTCAGGAAGCTCCCCAGGTGACACAGAGTGGCTCCACAGTCACACCAAACATCTCCCTCAATCCATCCTATGGATCTGCAAACATCCAGATAACTTAGACAGTCCTTGTCACTTTTTTCCTTGGCAGTGGGGAGGATTTTCTTCCCTGGATTCTGCCTCTGTGAAGGAATTTGGGTGCTTGGGAGCCAACCTCGCCAGCAGAACATGGCAAAAAGGCACTGGGCACCTTCACCTTTTCAACCTCCTTATCCATTAGGCTGCTTGTCCCAACCAACACCAGACCAACACATTCCTGGGAAATCCTTTGGTGCTAATGTACCTCCAGAACCCGTTCCTGATGCCTTTCACATCCCTGACCAGTTTCAAATGCAGCTGAGCACTGACCATTCTCATTCAATCCTGCATTCCTGAGCAATTCTTCCAGAGTCCTCCTTGGTAGCCTGACCTGGATTCCAAACATTTCCTTGTTAAGTTTCTGCTCAACCAGAATGCTAAGAAGACCTCCTGCCATGCTTTTTTGTTTTTTTCCTTCCATTTCGTCTTCTCCAGCACAGGATGCTCCACAGAAAGAAATCACCATTCCTCTTCCAGACCCTCTGGCCAAAGAAGTCAGGAATTTGTGTCGAAGGGAGAAAAAACCTTGAAATTTGATGAGTTTTACCCAAAAACACATCTTCAGCAAAGACACAGCTACCCCAGGGTGCTGCCTTGCTACCCCTCTACTCATACATGGATTCTGTCTGCTTATCAAAATATGCTGTACTCAGCCAAAAAACTGGGGAAAAATCACTGCTAATTTAGGGAGCTTCTGCTCCAGCCTGTGTCCTACAATCACTGAATATCCTGAGCTGGAAGGGATCCACAAGGATCATCCAGTCCAACACCTGGCCCTGCACAGGACACCCCAACAATCCCACCCTGTGCCTGAGAGCGTTGTCCAAACATTCCTTGAGCTCTGTCATATTTGGTGCTGTGACCATTCCCAGGGGAACCTGTTGCAGTGCTAAACCACCCTCTGAATTAAGAAACACCTCCTGATACCCAACCTAACCCCCCTTGACACAGCTCCAGCCATTCCCTCAGGGTCCTGTCCCTGGTCACCAGCAAGGATCCCCACACCCTGCGGGAAGCCCTGCACCAGCTGAGACAGATGGAAAAGGTGGGAAAAGCCCACAGTCTGTTTCTCTGCCCCCATTAGACTCCTCTCCTCTCCACAAACACTGAGTCACCGCTGCTTTCTCACCGTGTGTACACACATCCCTCTCCACACAGCCACTTACTCATCCCTGCCACCTCCCACCAGGGCCAGGAGTGCCTCAGCATCCCCAAGCACAGGCAGAGCTCCTGGGTTTAAAGCAAGTGTTAACAGCCCCTCGAGAGCTCATCGACAGCCACTCAATCAATCCTCCGGAGTGAGAAATGCTGGGGCTGCTCTCTCGCAGTGATGCAGCACTCACCCAGCTGCTGCCAGGGGCAGAGCTCTGCCGTGCCCCACATGCTGATGGGCTGGTGCCTGAGCTGCTCAATAGCAGAGATCGATCCTGTGCTGTGGAAAGGTCACTGACTCCAGAGGCTGCTGAGCTTCAGTGAGTTCAGGGATGGAAAACACATTTGGGCACTCCTGAAATGCCAGCGTGTGGAGGAGCTGCTCGAAAAGAGGCATCATTTCACCTGTTCTGACCCCTGAGTGGTTGGGTTATTTCCCCCAGTTTTTCATTTCCACGTTTTCAATTTTTTTTCCCAGTTTTTTTTCCTCGCAATTCCCCCTCTTTTTCCACAAGGGTGGTGGAGCACGTTGCCCACACACAGATTTGTGCCTCCAGCTGTGACACAGGACAGTCAGTGACAAGATGCAACAAGGTCACTCTGCTTCTGTGGCCCACTGTGTCACTGACCCCTCTGTCGAGCCTGCTAATAAGACCAGAGATGCACCATCTGCAGCAGGGATTTTTGCGGCCATCTGTCTGCTGGGAACTGGAGTGAGGCCACCAACAGGCCACCAACAGCCGTCGAACAGAAACAACTTCCAGTTTCCAACGGGGCCGTGCCAAGTTGGCCGCGTCTGAAAAAAAAAGCTCGTGCCATTCATGCCAGTGGCTGAGTAGGTGCCACCAAGGAGCAGCCTTTATTTGGGGGTTTTGAATGGGGAGTGGAAGGTAAATTCATTTCCTCCCTGATGTGCATCCCAAAGCTGGGATCCCCTCCCTTTTACTCTGCCCCTCTTTTCTTCACTGGGTTCCTCTCCCTCTTTCTCGCCCTCCCTTCCTTTCTGCTTCCCATATATACAAACAAACCCTAGCTGGGCAAAATTCTGGGAATGCTTCCAGATTGTCAGCCTCAGCGAGCTTATTCATCAGAAGTGTTTCATACTCGAGCTGGGACTACGGATGCATGCTCCAGATGCCTTTGTCCGGAGCTCTGAATGGGAAATTTTCCGGCCAAAGCTCCCCAAAACAGCTGAGCCCTGGTGAGTGCTCTCCACACAAGATCAGGCAGCCAGGACATGAGGAGTTTCTGTCCAGCATGGTGGAAAAGAACTGCTTGGATGCTGCTCCTGTGTTTTAGAGACAATAATACTGCTGATTCCATTTCTAAGCACTCCTCCAGCTGCTGTCTATCAGAATGTACAACATTTAGGGCAAAACAAAGTGGCAGCCAGGAGATAATGTTGAATACAAGGTTCCTGAGACCATTGATAGGAAAGCACATTCACGTCCAGCAGCTATGCCTAAAATAAAAAGGACACACAGAGCGCTCATGGCTCAGCCACGGAAATGCTGTGAAGTTTGGAAAACATGAAAACATGATCTACAGAGAAGAAATGGAACAAACTCAGCGCGCCAAAGAGAAATTCTAGAGATCACCCCATCATGCTTTACAAATATTTACACAGAGAGACTCAGGATAGAGAGCCCTTTAAGCAAGATATAGCTGGTCTCAGGATCACTTGGAAATGCATGTCCATCCTTGGCTAGCTCAGAAATACCCATTCAAGCCTCTCATAAACGTGTCCTCCCATTCCTGCTGATCGTTTTGGGCATAAGCATAAGGCAAAGAGTGGAATGAGAAATTAAACAGAACATATTCGAAACAGGTCAGGCAATTTACTGTCCTCAATAACAGTAAATATTGGAAGGGTAGGGGGGAGCACAGTCCTGGAAAAAAATACATCACGTTATTCCAAATGGCTCCGGCATGCTCCAAACTGATTCAGCCTCATGTCTGAGCTTGGGTTTCAGATCCTGACCCTGTTTCTGACAGGAAAGAGAGGGTGAGGCTCGAACTCTTGCTCTTTAACCTTCTATCCTAACTTTCCACTTGATCCTGACACCAGTGGCCCCAGTAAGTCACCTACCGGCGCTGCTCAGTGCCGCCCAGCCTGAGGAAAAGCAGGAGAGGACAAGGACTTGAGCACATCCAATGATACCCCAGGCACGGAAAAACCTGAGTTCTAGATAAACGTTATCATGATCAGTCTTCAGCTGCCAAAATTAACCAGCCACTATGTACTGTCACAGTATCAACGAAAAAAAAAAAAAAGATGCATTTTTGCTCAGTTTTTACTCCCTTGTTTCTTTCCTCTACCAAAGCGCAGAGAAAAGTTATCTCAATTCAACCTCCAAACGGAATTTACCCTTTCCTTCCTGCTGAGAAGAAGCACTGCACAAAACAAGAGCCTCACACTGATCCCTTCTCCCAAAAGGATCACCAATAATGCCCAGCTCTACTCCCTGCAGCCGCTCCATCTGGATTTCACAGACATTCCCCTGGTTCTGATTTGTCTTTGCTTGGCGTGGAGCCATGAAGGTCTCAACGTGTTTGCCATGGATTTAGGAGAGACATGGATCTCGTAGGATAAACTCAGACTTTGTTCAAGGCAATACAGGGAGAAAATCCCTTGCACACCTCGGGTCCTCCAGCTTAGAGTCCCCAGAATGTATCAAACAGGGGCATGGGCCAATTGTTCATCAAAGCTTTGCTCCAAAACCCCTTCAGCCTCTGTAAATGACACAATTTTAGGTTCCACCTGACCTGTGCACAGGAGCTGTCAGCAATGGGATGTACTGAGGGATCCCATGTGCATCTGAAGCTGAAGGCAAAATGCAGCTTAAAAGGCTGGGGAGTTATTTAGATGATTTAAGGTTTAACATCCTCAAGCTCCTGAAAAGTTCTGTCAGTTCTTCAGGCCAGATGTTTTCGTGGCAGGTCCCAGAGGTTTGGATGTTCCTAAAGAATTACCCTGCAGCAGCATCTGCCTGCCAAGAGGCCCTGCAGGTCCACTCTGCCCCTGACAAGGTTTCCTGGGGTACACAGAGGCACCAAGACCAGCACGAGGCTTTTGGAAATGGAACAATGACCCTACATGAGGGCATGGCACTAATTTCACTCTGCTAATTTCTCTGGCACTGAAAGGAGAGGATAATGCCAGCTAAGCCACCAGGATGACTTTCTGCAGGGCTCACTCGTTCCCAAACAGCTCCTCCTCAAGAACCAGACATCCAAAACCACAGAGCAAACATTCCAGGACCCATGTAGGTCAAAAGACAGTTACTTTCCCCAAAAAGAAGAGAAGAGAATGAAAGCCATACCTCCAAACAGAGACATAAATGATAATCAACAGCAAAAGTGTCAGCGAGGATACTCCACAGCCCACAATTAACGTGACAGAAGGGACCAGCACCTTTTCCATGTTCTGAAAGAGAGAAAACATTAAAAAAATAAGTTCAGCCAGCTCTACCACGAACATTTCATGGCAAGAACTTTCCTGTTTGTTGGTGTGTCCACTCAGCTGACCTTCACACCACACTGTGCATACAAATAAACAGGGAAGGAGACCAGGATCTCTTTTTGCTTGACTCGGTTTTTTTTTTTTTTTTTTGGATCTGATTTTGCTCCCACAAACCAGTGTCAAGCCTGAGTAAGAATTCTGATATCCATGGAAGGCAGGCATGTGAAAGGTGTAGGTTATGAGAGGAGGATCAGACCCTTCATATCCAGTGTGAAAGTGGGAAGATAATTAATGAAGCAATAACAGAACAATTACAAACGAGCTCTTCTGGGATGGAGGTGATGAAGGGTGGAGGATGAAAAGAAGGTGAAAATTTTCCAGCAGCTACAAACATTCATCTGGAAAAGGATGAAACGAAGCAAGGGAAGGAAAAAAGATGTGTATCCTCCCCAGGGACCCACCATCCATCAATTCACTGCTCTTACAGCATTACACAAGGCATTTTTTCATAGAAGAGGATCACAAAGGCTGGAAAACCTGGTGTGGAAGGGTTCTTTTTTCCTGATTGAGTACAAAAGAACATCAGCTCTTGCAACATCAAGAGCAAACACACTCTCTAATGGAGTTCTCTGCATCCTGTGACTGTAACTGCCCAACATCTGCCACACTGATATCACTGAACTCGCCCTGTCCTCAGCTCAGAGCCAGGAGCTCAATCCCACTTGGCTTTCTCTGCTGCAGGCTTGTCTTTTTTTTCCTCCTGGCACGTTTCTTATTTCCACATCAGTGATCTCTGCTGGCAGCAGGGCAGGGAGAGGCAGAGCCCCACGGAGAACAGACACCCAAAAGCCTCTGTTTGGGGTGATCACACGGTTTGCAGAGGAGAGGGAGCCCAGTCAAGGCTGTCATTAGATTGGCACAGCACCAGCACCTCACACTTCACTCATGGAGATGAGATGGTTTCTGACACAGCAAGGGCTTAGCACAGGAGATAAAAAAAGAAAAAAAAACCTAGAAAAGTAAATTATGCATGAATTTGGAAATGAAACAGGCAGTCCTCTAAGGACTTGACTACACCGTTTTGTTGGCAGGCATGAGGCTGCTCAGCCTGAACCTCCAGTCAGAGGGATGCCATGGAGCCGAGGCTACAGCAGCTCTGTTCCAGGCTACTGAACCTTCTGCAAAGCGAAATACATCAGGCAGGGCTCAGTGCTGGGTTTAAATGGAGCCTGGCCAGCCCAGCACATGGTCACAGCAAACCTGTGTCCACTCACTAAAGGCCTACAGTCACTACAGGGTTACTCCACAAAAAGAGATGAACAACCCTGATACACAGAGGTCAGAGCTGAATTGTCCCTGAATTTTTGAGGGCTTGGGAAGAGCTTCCTTATTTGCTTATTTTGAACAAGGGCACCTCTCACAACTGGGGGGAATTAATGAGGAACAAAACTTTCACCATGCCACTGCAAGGAACCCCGCAGCAGCCGTTGGGAAGGATGGAATAAGAGCTTGCAAAACTTAGTGACACTCTGTAGAAGCCTAGAAAATAAGGGGATTAATATGAATGTCTCAAACATGGATGGTTGTGGAGCCAACCAAGGATTGTTGGTTGTATCACACTGTGATACTACCAACACTTCTATGGGGAAAAAAAAAAAAAAAAAAAAAATCCTTGTTCTGGAGCCTGGAGATGAGCACAGCTCAGCACAGTGCAGACACAGGAATAAGGTCAAGAACTGGGAATGGATATAGGGCAGATTGAGACCACCCAAGATCCCTGAAGGCTCCAACCCATTTCCAGAAAGGTCTAGAAGAACAGGCTGTGCATGACTACTGATTTGCATGGAAAGAGACAGACAGATCACTTAAGCAGAGAAAACTTATCAATAAAAAGATAGATATGGGCTCATGGGCACCCCAGGACCCTGGATCAATGATGGAGCCAGCACTGGTGATTTCTCTTTCTTCCTTTCCGTTTTTCTCCTTAATTTGTTTCTCCCCCTCTTCAATCCATCTCTTTTTTCCCTTCCGCTCTACCCCTTTAGCCAAAACCCACTGCTTCCATCAGATCAAGGACTAACATAACAATTTTCATCTGTAATTCACTTATAAAACTTGGGACCCCTCTGACTTCTGCCATTTCTTTTCACCAAAAAATCTGGGATGCTTCCTTCCCCTTAAGGGTAAGATGTCACACACATTCACTGGCTTGAGTATCCAGCTCGCACCAAGAGGCGTGGAGGTGGTCTGAGAGATCTTCAGTGGGTGCAGACCAGCTACAGACAGGAAACCTGAGCCTCCCCAACCCCTCCTGCACCTTCCTCTGCTTTGAGATTCCCAAAATGCACATGAAAGACATGTTTCAGCTCACCTGTGCACTCTTTCCCTAAATTTTTATGGAGACTTGGGTCACTGTGATTTTTAACATCAACTCCTATGACTGTGCTCCCACCCTAGGAATTTACTCCTGCCAAACATTCATGCAAGGTTAGAATCATTTTTTTGGGAACGAGGTAAACATAAATTTCAATGAAAATATCAACGCCTTGATTTCATCTCCCATCAAACAAAATTGAATGTGGACATCATCCAGGCAGGGTGAGTGCTGATATAGCACATTTTTCTCCTTATAAATTGAAATGTGAAAAGAAGTCTGATTTAGTCAAGTAGGGTGTGGTAGAGATGGATGCAACATCCTGTAGGAAGATTTGTCTCTCCCCCCTGCAGAATCCTGGTGGACAACAGCCCTGCCCCACTGCAGAGGTGCATGGTTGTGGTAAAAACACTATGGAACACAAGACACTCAGCCATGGATGGCTCCTTGCTCGCTCTCTCCAAGCTCTTTCCCTCTCCCTGCTCCCCCCTCACGGCAATTTGAGTTCACATCGCACAAATGGTGGCCTGGGATGAGCATCGATTGTGACATTTGATTTAAGTAGGTCTCATTCCACTGACTTTTCATGGGTAACTGGATAAAAGTTGGGGAGGAGCTCCATTAAAGTAAAGAAAGCCCGACATGTAACTCATTCCTGAACCATCCGAGGCTCACCAAGGGAATGGAGTTTGGTTTTTAAGAGATGAGCAGGCTGCATCCCTAAATCCCAACACTCCAATCCCAGCTGCCCTCCCTTCCACACCCTCCCTGAGATCTCTCCACCCCAAAAGACCTCAGGTTCTCTCACTGCCTTCCCCATCCACTGTCCCACATCATCCATAACCCTCTCCTGGATCCCGAAGCTAAAGAAGGATCTTCTGCATGTACTGGGTCATTCCTAGCTCAGATGTTTGCTCCTAGACAAGGCATTACAAAAACAATGACTGGCCAAGCTTAAGCCAAGCTTTAGGGTAATAACTGATGTCCATCTGCAGCCCATCCCACAGGAAAGACTCTGATCTGCACCTCCTTCTTCGTCCTACAAACTGTCACAAACCCCATGTCTAGAAGAAAGACTTTTCCTGAGGAGACACCATGAAGCTCATCCCTCCACCCTACAGAAAAGGAAAGATTGGTCCAGCCCTGATGGGATTTTTGTTGGCATCAGGAAGGGGATAACCACAAAAATCCCTAGCTGCAGGAGAAGAGGAGCTTGCTCCTTTGGGAATAGTCAAGTAATTAAGGTTGGAAAAGATCAGCAAGTCCAACCATCAACCCAACACCACCACCATGTCCCCAGGTGCCACATCCATGTTTTTGGTTACTTCCAGGGACAGTGACTCTGCTATTTCCTTGTTTCAGAAGAAATTTTTTCCTAATATCCAATCTAACCCTCCCCTGGTGCAATTTGAGGCCCTTTACTTTATCCTAAGCAAGTCCTGAAGACCTAGGCCCCAATATCTTAGGATTCTGCCTTCTTCCTTCATTACTGAGGTTTCTTTCTCCTCCCCACCTTCTTTCTCTATCCACCACATCTCCCCTTCAGCAAACAAATCATCATTTGTTTTGTTTTTTCTGACTAATTAAACCCCCTGACAGAAGGTGGTCAGATGCTGCAGGATCTGAGCCTTGCAAGGAAAAGAAGGAAAAACGGGAAAATCAGGGTTGGTTTAAAAAATAAAGATGCTACCACCAACAGAAAAATGTCAAGGTAAGATAAGGAACAGTCCTATGGGATTTTCCCAGCACCACAGCTGAGGAAAGAACTGGTTGTTTGCAGAAGACAAGACAGGAACAGGATCCCCACCTGCCTGGACTGGAGGTGGAGGAACTGCTGAGAGGGGCCATCCAAAAACCCCCTAAACACAGACAAAGCTGTGCCTGCTTGGAGCTGGAAAGAAAACTTTTCCCTGGGCCAGCCGGGAACAGAGCAGGTCGTTCTGCGTCGCAAGGGCTGCGATTCTGTCACCAGGCATGGCAGGGGAGGAGAGAGGCAATCAATGACATCAGCCAGGATGGAAATAACGAGCGCTGCTGCCTGGGGGCACTCGCTGTCCTGCCACCTCATCGCTCTGCCTGGCAGGGCAGAAGGACGCTCCTCCTTTCCCATACAATTTCACCTTGCTTCCTTCTTTTCCCTTCTCTTCCTTTCCTCCCTAATTTTTGCTCTCCTTTGTCTTCTCTGTCTCCCTTCCTTTGGCTATTTCCCATGGCATATTCTGCCTTTTCTTCTTGCTTTTAATGCATTTTTCCAGCTCTCCCCCTTTTCAAATTGTCTGCATTTCTCCCTTCCCTTCGCTGGCTTTCTGCAGAACGCTGTGAAAAGCGACTCGATTTGAGTTGTGCTTTTTCCATTACCCTGCTCTGGCTCCAGGGTCAAACGGGCTCCAATTAGAACAAAGTATTTCTTAATGCTGTGCAGTTTGCCCCAGACCTTACAACCAAGCTGTTCTTTCTGCTTTTTCTATCCTTGATACGAAGAAAGGTTTGAACAAAGTCTTTATAGGCACAACATCACATCAATAAAATTACTGAGAAATTAAACCATTTATTCTGTTCTGAAATTAAACACAGGAACATGAGTTTGGAATTTGGGAGGGGGGGGCTTTGTTTAGTTTTAGAAATGTGTTTGCTATTCATAATAGTTGCCTTGAGCCTGACTTTCTGCACATTTGAAATTAAAGATTCATGAAGTCAGAGAATTGCAGGAGCTCTGGCTGCAAGGGACATCTCCAGCTTTACAACCCAATTTGCCGCTCAAGGCCAGCACTAACATCAGGTGAGAGTGGTGATGGCTTTGTCTGGATTGGGAATTCTCCAGGATGCAGAACTCCCACCCCACAGGTGCTCATTCCAGAGCCACAACCCTCTATCGGTAACAGTGTTTTTCCTGAGGTCACACAAGGGGAGGTTTAGATTGGCTGTCAGGGGAAATTTTTTCACTGAAAGTCATTGGAATAGGCTGCTCATGGAAGTGGTGGAATCTGCATCCCGGGAAGTGTTAAGGAAATGTCTGGATATTGCACTTAGGGACGTGGTTGAGCCGTGAACGTGGCGTTTCCAGGTTAACGGTCAGACCCGACGATCTTGGAGATTTCCTTCCAACCTAAATTATTCCACGCACCTCCCGAGCTACAGTTTGTATCTTTCCCCCTTGTTACACCACCAGGCACAAGCCAGAGGAACTTGGTTTTATAATTTTTGTAGCTGTCCCACAGGCTGTGACCAGAGTGCCCTTTACATCTTTGCAAGCCCAAGCAAATCCCTCTCCCTCCCCTCACAGGTCAGGAGCTCAAAGCGACCAGGCTCATTCCACTCTCCTGACACAGAACTGGACCAGCTGGGTGGGATTTACTCCAAGAATTGCACAGGAATGGTTTTGCTGTGCCACTGGCCCAAAGGCTTTTTATGACTCCTGTGAAGGTTTGTTTTTTTTTTTTTTTTTTTTTTTTTTTTAGCCTCACTGTATTGATTTCACTGCTGGTTGGACAGCTCTTGTCAAAGCAGGGAGAGAGTTGTTAAAATTGCTGGAAAATAATGCTTTTAGCAGGGCTTACAGAGCAAACAGCTTCCTGAACAAAAGGGTGTGTGTCAGTGCTGGAGAAAACAACTCGGGAGGGTTGAGTGACCAAGAGGTGAATGTGCTCTTTGTCAGCTGCCAAAAAAACACTGATTTTTTAAATGCCCAATTTGGTCAGATTCAGGATTTCTCATCCAGGCTCAGGCCCTGTGGATATCACATTTATACTTGGTTGGGATGGGAAGTTTCCATGTAACCTGAGCCTGCTCAAGGGAAGGTTCAGTTTTCTCTCCCTGGACCAGTGATTGATTTCTTCCAGTGATTGCAAGACAGGGAGAGAGGGAGAGCAGGACACGAGCTCTTCTTGGTGGATGTCAGGGATTTAGTGAAGGCAGGATGGAGCCAGGAGTGAATGGAGACTTTTGTGGATCAGCCTTGTCAGAGGTCTACAGGGTTCACTCAGCTCAAAGCAGATGGGCTGTGCTGATTCCTTTTTTTTTCCATGGAATCACGGAATGGTTTGGGTTGGAAGGGACCTTTGAAATAAGCTAATTCCAACCCCCTGCCATGGAGAGGGACACCTTCCACTATCCCAGGCTGATCCAAGCCCTGTCCAACCTGTCCTTGAACATTTCCAGGGATGGGGCAGCCACAGCTTCTCTGGGCAACTTGTGCCAGGGCCTCACTGCCCTCACAGGAAAAGGTTTCTTCCCAATATTTAATAGAATTCCATTCTCTTTCAGTTTAAGCCATTCCCCCTCATCCTCTCACTCCGTGGCAGCAACGGCAGTGCCCAACAACCCAAAATATAGTCCCACAGTGGCTACTAAAATTAACTCTATCCTGTAAAAAAGTCTTTCTCCACCTTTCTTATAACACTTCACATACTGAAAAATCAAAATAAAGTCTCTCCAGAGCCTTCTCTTCTCCATCATTTAACCTCTGAGAAGGGCTTTGAGGTCCCTGCATGAAGATCATTTAGAAGCATCATTAATAAATCACCTTTTCACACCTTCTTCCTGGAAAATGTAACACCTTCCCAGCTCAGCCTCTGCTCCTGCAAGCCAGGTCCAGAGGATTTCCACTTTGCTTTGCTTCCCTCCTACCAAAACCACAGACTTCCCATGTCAAAGCTAATAGCCACCCCATTATCAGGAACACGTCTGTGGAGCTCAGGGCTCCTTTTTTTGTTATTTGGCCGGTCTAACAGTCAATTCTGTGTAATTACAGCACCCAGAGAAATGTCTTAACACGCTACTATTTATTAACAATGGCTAACTCTTCAGTGGGTGTTGCAACCACTCACAAGATACAAGGTGACAATTTTATTTTAGCCAACATCCTTGATGAGGTTTTCAGTGCAGAGAAGTGGCCACTCAGCCTCTCCTAAATGGAAACTGTCAGGATAATTTCCTCCAGGCTGGCAGGGAATTACAGGAGTTAACAGTGGGCATTATCTACCCACTTGCAATGCCAGGGTCAGCTCACTGCCACGCTGGAACTCCCAGGCTGCTCTCCCAGTGCCTCAATGTCCAGTCCTGATGTCAAGGACGGACAGATCAAGCCAATATTAATGCTGAGAACCACTCTCCTCCCGACCAGCCAGCTGTTCCTAAACATTTTCACCACCATTCTTCTAAGTTTTATTCACTTCATTTGACCCTTTCCGACTGCACCTCGCTCAGCCAAGCTACTGAAATCCCAATTTTATGGAGCTCTGATGAAGAGGCTGGAGTCACTCCGCATCCCTCTGGCAGCTGTGGGTTCGGGAACCAGCGTGAGGAGCCAGGGGATCCCAAGGAGGAGAGCAGGGTCTATTCCCAGCTGTGGACACACAGCTCCATCACTTAAGCCAATCTTTTCAAAGGCCTCTCAGCTGATCTGATTTAGGTGGCAAACACCGGTTTTATCTTCTCGGGGGGGCCTATTTTGATCCCCTGGACATGGAAGGGAATAACACTGCACCTCCACCTCTCTTCCAAAGCTTAATTCAGCTTAGATTCCTGCTGTGTGCAAACACCTCGGGGGGTTCCTAGGGCTGTGTCACAACAATCAAGCACCAGCACCTTATTCTCTTCTGTGCAAGGCCTTTGGGAAGGATGGAGGAGAGACAGGAGAGAGCTTTTGGCTTAACTGTTTGTGAGCTGGTCAGGTGGCATGTCTGGTTTTTAAACCTTTGCTTTTCTTGCCTATGGAAAAATTATTCTGTTCCAGCCTTCCCCTTTAAAGCACTGAGAGGAGAAAATAAAACCATTTTCCACAATGAAGCTGACAATAATCAAAATGGCCAATTCCTCCACGGGCAGCAGCTCTTTGCTTCTCAGAAAAGAGAGGCAGAAGTGAACTTTAATCACGTTGTGCAGCAGCACCGACACAGGCACTGCAGGAAACGGCAAACCTCAATCTCCCCGTGTCAGTCCTGGAAAATCAAATGCTCCAGGATCTACTCCACTGCCCTGGGATGAAGTGGTACAACGCAGGTATTCACACAAACATTCAAAGCAGAGGGGACTTGTCCATACTGCTCAGTGCAACATTAATTCCCTAAAACTCCTTGAAACGAGGTTGTGCTGAGGTGAGGGTCAGCTGTGTGTCCCAGGCAAATAATAAGACAAGAGGAAATGGTCTCAAGATGCACTTGGAGAGGATTCAATCTGGATATTAGGAAAAATTTTTTTCCATTGAAAGAGTGGTAAAGCATTGGGACAGGCTCCCCAGGGAAATGATGGAGTCACCATCCCTGGAAATGTTTAAAAAAAAAAGTAGTAGATGTGGCACTCTGAGATATGTTTAGGGGGCGTGGTGGGATTCAGTTGAAGGTTGGACTTGATGATCTTGGAGGTCTTTTCTAACCTGAACGATTTTATCATTCATGGACTATGCCGTGTTCTGAACAGTGCTGGTTGCCACAAGCTAAGACACATCCAGAGAGCGTTATAAAAATTAAATATTAGGGACAATTACAGGAGCTGCTCTAGCTGCTCCTGTTCTAGAGCTGCCTTTGCCATGGAACTTACAATTATTATCATTATCATAATAATAATTGTTACTACTATCGCTATTACCATTGCTGGCATTATTTTACCACAGGGACATATGTTCTGTAACTACTTTAAAAATGAGTCTTCTTTCCTGCACCTTCCAGCTTGGAATTGTCCTTTCCTTGTGCTACACAGAGAAAAACCTGTTCAAATTCCTTAACTGACTTGGAAGCTCGCTGCCCTCATCCCTTGTAGCTTCCCAGCTGAGCACCTCGCAGGGAAATGTGGTAAGATTTACACACAGCTAAAATAAAATAAGTCCATAGCAGACTGGGAATGGAAAATGAGAGCAGAATCCAGACTGTGTTTATCCTGATTTAAGCAGTATTTTGGTTTCATGCCAGGCAACAGCATTTCACCAAATTACTCCAAACCAGCCCGCTGTTTGTTTTACACTATCAGTGGCGTGCTGGAGAGAGGTGCCAGACCAGCAGCTCTCCCCACAGCACGGGCAAAACGTTCCTTCCGCATTTCTGTGCATCCTGCCCTTCAGAGAGACCTCCCTGAAGAGTGGGGCAACACCTGAGGTCTGGGTGTCTGCAGGAGATGCTCAGATCACCCATCTGCTGACCATCACAGAGAGCAAACATCCACTTTCCCCTTCCCTGCTGAAGAGCAGTCCGTAAGAAAAATCTTCCTCCAAAGCACAAGGAATGATTATTTGTGCAAAGACTGCAAAAGCCATGCCTGAAGCATCTCTTAAAACCTGCCTTTACCCAACACCCTTTAATTCAGAGCATCACAGAATATCCTGAGTTGGAAGGGTCCCACAAGGATCATTGAGTCCAACTCCTGGCCCTGCACAGGACACCAACAATCCCACCTGGTGCCTGAGAGCATTGTCCAAATGCTTGGGGCTGTGATCATTCCCAGGGGAGCCTGTTCCAGTGCTCAACAACCCCCCGGATGAAGAATCTTTTCCTGAGGTCCAGCCTAACCCTCCCCTGACACAGCTACAGCCATTCCCTCTGGTCCTACTGCTGTCACAGGGAGAAGAAATTGGTGCTGTCCCTCTGCTTCCCCTCATGAGGAAGCTGCAGATCCCCACGAGGTCTCCCCTCAATCTCTTCTCCTCCAGGCTGAACAAACCTCAATTATTACTTGCAGATGCTCCAATCTCTCACTATTCAATCACTGGAGACTCCTGCCCTAACAATGGCTCCTGAACCAAACCAAGGCTGAACCAAAATGTTTGGAGTAAAATATCCCCAGCTCACTTCCAGTCCTCAGAGGCTTTCAGGGGCTTCTTGGCTAAGAAAAGAAGATGAAGGGATTTCAGCCATTTGGGTTATGCTGCTGTTATGAGGATAATGACAGCTTTATTCTCCTTGCAACCCGAGGAGCCCCTGGGATCCAGCGTGTTTCCATCCTCAGCTGGTCACTGGGGAACCACTGGTGCAAATTCCCTCTCTGTGGAGCAAAGATTTCCAAGCAGCCCTCAAGGAATCAGCTTCCAACCCCAACCCCCAACTCATTCACAGCTGAGTGATTGGAGAGCAGAGCTGTAACAGCCTCTGGATTTACAGCTGTACTGAGCTGATATAAACAAAACCAAAAGCGGCCCCAGCAGTCGGATATTCCCCACCTGGGGAGATGCTGGCATGATTGCCATGTTTAAAAAGAGGGAAAAGAGCCATTCGTCATGGAGAATGAAAGCGTTGTCTCACTTGTGGGAGAAGAGCGGAGTCATTTTGCTTTCACGGATTTATTGGATATATTCTGTATATTCCTGTGGTGAGCAGGGCAGGTAGGCAGAGAGCAATGGAGCTGCAGGCTGAGTTTTGGCTGGCTGTTACCACACCCAGCACAGTATCAGTTTCTTGATTAGACACTCCTCACATTCAGAGGGACTTTTCAAGCTCAAATACTCCCAGTTACAACTCTGACATTACTTTTCCACACAGATTGCCCATTTTTGATTAAAGATTACCAAAATCTTGCCAGCAGGTTTATCCACTCAGCTATTACTTGATAGCAAAAGTATGAAGGGCACAAACCTTTCATAAACTGCTTCAATTTGGGCTTAAATGAACATAATAAAAATGACTTACCCATTTCCTACCGCATGGCAATTTAAGGGCAACCTCAGCCTTTGTGCAGAGCATAAAGGGCTCAGAGGTGAAGCGGATTGTCAAATTTACCTAAAGAATTGCTTTTCCAGGCCAAAGTACAACGGAGATGGGTGCAGAATAATAGAAGAAAGACAAGCAACGCTCAACAGTTTGCCTGACTCTTCCAACACATCGGGCTCAGTTCTTTGAAGTGCTTTGAACAGGAAGATAATCTCATGTGGCACTAGTTCTGACTCCCACCCCACAAGCCCAGGAAGCCCAGCCTCCAGCACCCACTCGTTACCATTTTCAAATAAACCCCTTTGTGATGCTCCCACGCCATCCTCCTGCCTTGGGAGAAGCTCTCCAAAGAGCCCCCTAAAAAGCCACCCAGAGCATCAAACCTTCCCTGTAAAGCCCTGCCTGGTGCAATGCCCACAGCCCAACCCACCCAGAGCTTCAAACCTCCCCTGTAAAGCCCTGCCTGGTGCAATGCCCACAGCCCAGTCCTGGCAGATGATTAATAACCTTGTGCCGTTCACGCGGGCCCCCCACGCCCGCCCCCGCCCCAGCATCCCGGGGTTCCAGATGGAAAATTCAGCTGAATTTCCCACACTGCTGGGTCAGGGTGGCTTTGTGGCTCAGCGCTGAGCAGGCTGAAGTGGTGCTCTCACAGCTGAAGCCTCCTGGCTGGCACAGGTTGTAAATATGAGCTGACAGTGGATCGACAGCTACAGGTGGAAGTGGGAAGTTGCGGACAGACTCGGTGATTTTTGGCTTTGCCACCTGCCTCCAGCCCCATTCCTCCGCCTCCCACCAATGTGCTGCCCCTCTGCCATGTTCCTCTCTTTATACACAGCAAGGCACAGACACCAAGGGGATCTACACCACAGAATTCCAGGTAGGAGAGCGGAAAAGTCCTGAGAAGCTCAGCTCATGCCTCAGCCTGATTCAAAACCATCAAAACCATCCCCAGCCTCTTCAAGAAAACCTTTGCTGATGGAGTCTGGGCTCTTGACTATCCCTGCAGTCAGAAGGTCTTCCCTTGTGCCTGAATTAAATCTCTCACTCTGCAATTTGAGCCCAATCCCCAGCAGACACAGAAAGCAGATTATTCCTTTACCACAGCCACCTTCAACCCATTTGAAGATTATCATCCTCTTTCCCCTCAGCCTTTTTTCTTTGAGGAAAAAGCCAAAATGTCTCACAGAGCTCAGCCATCAGTGTGGAGGCACCACACCAAACATCTCTGACACATCATCCTCTCCCACACGCCCTCCCACACTCTGGGCCGTGCCAGTCATCCTGCCTGGACCCGGAGCAGAGTAATTCCAGGCAGGTAACACTCACGCACTTGGTTCACATTTTTTGCCCTCAAATCCGCTCACAAGTGAGGCCGAGCACAGCTTTCCGAGCTCTTAGGAATGGGAAAAGTGGGAATTGGGAAGACCCTGGTGTCGTGGCTTAAATCCACACCTTCTTTAGCAGAGCAGTAAGCTGTGGCAGGGTAACAGGGCAGCTGTCACACTTGCTAAGCTGCCTTCATGGCAACAAGCCATTAAGCACAGCAGCTCAGCATAAGCACCAAACCCCTCAGGAATGCCTGGACATGCAGGATCCCAGGCATTCTCCGTGAGGCTCTAATCTGAGCTGAAGACAGGGGACCAAGCCCAGCCCTGCTCTGCTCCTGGGGTCACTCGGTTAATGCCGGGGCTGCTGTCGCCTTTCCACCGAAGGGTGAATTTGGCTCGGCATTACTCACGCTCCAGCACTGAATCCCACCACGGCTTTAAGCTCCCAGCCACTTGATCCTGCTCCTCTCCCACGTCCCCTTCCGATGGAGAGACAGGGGAGGGTGATGCAGCATTTGCCTGCAGAAGAGTCCCTGCCAGGGCTGCGCCGAGCTCGCCGGCTCCGGCTGGCGGGGGCTGAGCCGCAGCCCCACGCTGCTGCAATCCCACCAGCTGGAGTTTTGTCAGGAGTTAAAGACCTGGGAGAATCCACCAGCACCGAGCAGGAACTCGGGGAGGCAAGCTGTCAGCTGGGAATATCTTCCCAAGTACCCGGTGGATCGACAGACAGCGAAATCCGCAGACAGCCGCCAAGGAGGTGGGATGCTGGATGACTGCTTATTATGCTGAGCCAAATCCTCCTATTATTACCTCCTGTGCTACCTGTCTTCTTTTAATATATTCAAGTGTTGTCTCTGCTAGAAGCACAGCACAGCGCTGAGAGGGAATTCCTGTCCCACTTGTCTCTCATGCCTTGCCTGTGTATGTTCCAATATCAATCACTTATTTGCTAATGGGATCTTTTATTAGATATCTGTGTACGGCACACAGCAGTGGCTGTCTCCAGTCAATTCTTGCAGCAGAATAACAAACCCAGGCTTCCTCAGGCACCTGGAGCACACCACAAGCTCTGTCAGTGATCCCCTTCCTCTTAAAACCCAACATAAATCACCTGTACATCAACCCCGTGTCCTCTCCAAACTCAAAAGAGATTTAGCCTGAATTCACTCTGCAGCACAAACTGAGAGACTCCACGTCAGCGACAGAGCAACCCTTTAAAACCAGGTGATTTCTAGCAAAGCAAAAATGTATGAATACAGTCCAGTGCTTTCTGTTAAGAGGGCACTCAGGAAAAATAATGGACTTCTTTCAAGAGGGAGTTGGACCATGGGTTGGCCTGTTTGGCCCCCAAAGAGCATCACACATCCTGTTTCCTTCTTAATCACATTATGAGAGAGAGTAGGAGGGGAAAACTGTCTGCCCAGCTGGTTCCTACCCTGTCTTCTCCATATGATCCACGCCTGCTGAAACTCAGGAGGGCTAAACTGGATTTAGTGTAAAGAGCCTCCCTGCTGAGCACAACAAAGAGCAGCCCGTGATTTACAGAATCACCAGCTTGATTCTACAGGCTGCCATGGACCTGGAGGAAAAGCACCCTGGAGAAAACACAGCAGCTGCTCCTGCTGTGGAGCAGGAGATGGGCAAAGCCCAGAAATCCCCAGCAGCACTTAGACTACATCCTTCCCCAGTCCCAGCACGGAGCTCTCCTGGGATGAGCAGGAGTCCAGCTGGAGTGGCCCTTTGCCACTCCCACCTTGGCATCTCCGCTCCCAGGGGGAGTTCAGTGGCAGCAGCACAAATCCCCAGGAAATCTTAGGCAACAATTCCAGCTCAAGAGGCATAATCAGCTCCTAAGAGACACTCTACACACAGCAGCATCCTGGAGAGGACGGGGTGATTGCAGGGAGAGGTGCCAGCAGCATGAGCGCAGGAGCTCGCAGAGGATTTGGACCTCAAAAGCCCAAATGTTCGTGGCTCAGCAATGTTCACCCTGGCACAGCTCCTGCCAAGCGGGCAAGAGGAGGCTCCTAATGCTCTGTCAGGGAAATGACAGCACTTGGTGCTTCCTGGAGCACCCTTCAGGCTCAGGGCACTGTGCAAATGTGGATGCACAGAGCTCAGGATGTCACCTGCAAGGGTGCTGCAGCTGGAGAAAGGGAAGCAGAAAGCAAGGAAGTGTTTAGCTCAAGGTCACAATTTCACTGACAGGCACAGAAGAGCTCTGGCTGTGGCCTCAACAACACCCTCAAATACACCAAACTCTTCCCTATACCCCTGTACAACCTGACCAGAATTTGATGTCTCAAAGACTTTGAGCCTGGCAAAACTGAAAACTTCCCTTCCTCAGAAAAGCCCGACTTAAGAATTGCAGAAAAAGCAGCACCAATATTAACCAAGCCTGGAAACTGTTGTGAGCATGAGAACTGTCAGTTCTCAAGGTATGCAAAAGGCTTTGCTCCTATCCAGACTCCAAATTTCACATGGTAAGTGATGGAAGAATATAAATGTCAAATGTTCACCTCCAAATGAAATTCTCCAGTCTTATCTAAATGAAACTGCTATAATTTTCCATCAAAATGTTGTCAGAATTGCTGCACTCTTACAAAACATTTGACTCATAACACCATTTTTTAAAAAGTTTTTTTGCTGCTGGGAAACCTGGATCTCCTCCCTGAGCAAGAGAAGCCCTACAGAATTTTAGGAGCTTAAAATAACACACCTTGTGTGTGTGCACTGTCCATGAAGTACAGAGAGCTCCTGTAGCACAGGACAGTCTTTTCAGGGGGAAGATCCTCGGGGCACAAGAAGATCTCTGAAGGTCCCTTCCCTCCCAAAATGGGAGAGTTTCAGGGACAAAAAAGGAAATGTTGTGAGTTGAGAGAGAAGCTCTATCACCATGGGTAGGGAGCACACCAGGAAAGGTGCTTCCCATTCTTGCAAACTGGAGATGACACTGAACAAAGCCTCTTGCAACATCCTGAGTTACAAATTCTGGAATCATTAAGGTAGGAAAATGTCTCTGAGATCATCAAGTCCAACCATCAACCCAGCTGCCAAGTGCCACATCCACACATTTCCTGAACACTTGCAGGGATGGCAAGTCAACTGCTTCCTTGGGCAGCCTGTTCCAAGGCTTGACAACCCTTTCCACGAAGAAATTTCTTCCTAATATCCAATCTAAACCCCCACTGGCACAACTTGAGGCTGTTTCCTCTCGTCTCACAGGTCTGCTTGCTGTGGATGCTCAGCTGCCTGGCCAGCACTCACCCAGGCCAGCTCTGCTAAAATTAACTCCACAAAACTCTGCAGCTGCTGGTTTTGCCTGTCAGAAAACACCAACGTGGAGTGAGATGTCCCAAAAATTCAATGCAAGCATGACAAACTCAGCACCCCTACAAGTTCTTGCCACCAGCTCCTAATCTTCATCAAGCCTAGAAATGAGAGGACAGCTCAGATGCCTCTCTCTGCTCAGCTTTCTGCAGGCAGGACCAGTAAGGAGTGGGAGAGACAACAGAGATTTATTTGTAGTTTTATTCCAGCCCTAAGGGCTGCGCAAATCACAGAACCATCAGTTGGGGTTGGAAGGGACCTTAAAGATCATCCGATTCCAACGCCCTGTCATGGACAGAGACACTTTCCACCAGATCAGCTTTCCCAAAACCCCATCCAAGCTGTCCTGAACTAAGCTTTAAAGCTTGATTGACTTTACAAAGGCCAAGCACGAGGGGGAAGGCAGCAAAGACAACACGAGCCAAGCTCACACGAGACAACCAAAGAGTGAAAGGCTTTGCTGCTCATCCTCAGGCTTCCTTCCCACCTCCAAAAATTGCCAAAATAGATTGAAAAAAACACCAGCACAAGCCTCACATGCAGCTCTGTGGTTTCCCTTTGCCCTCACTCTCTGTTAGCACTGCTACTGTGCAGGTGTAGCACCGCAGGCATTGCCCTTCCAAGACAGGCAGGGTATAAAGCTAAAACAAAAAGACAGTCCCAAAATGCTTGTGTGTGTTCCTTAATTTAAGGGGTTTTAATCTTTCATGATGGTCAAACAGCAGTTGTGCCAAGGCAGGGCATGAGGCTGCCTCTGTCAAGTGGAAATAGCAGGGGAAATCAAACACAAATCTGAACTCCAGCTTTTGAGCTGGATCCGAACAGCTCCATCGCGGTTTAGGGATGTCTGTCTCCCAAACTGATTCGAAACACAGCACTTTCAGCCTCCAGCTTCACTGAAATCAAGGAAAACTGCTTCCTTTCCCCACTACATGAGCAACTCTCAGGTCCCAGCCCAGGCAAACTGTCCTTGGCCAGCCCGAATCAGCAGCAACAGCCGTCTCAAAAGCCTTTTTCCACTGCAAAGGAGCTGTGCCCATACCAGGGTTACAAATATTTCAAGCTGCCAGGGCCAAAGGCTCCAGAAGGGAGATTTATAGCAATAAATAATATTAATGACACAGGCGGACGGAGCTTCTTGTCCTGAGAGCTCCAAAGGCACATGAAAAACTGCACCATAAATGTCACCACCGCAGACACCAACGATGACGAGATGCCACCTCTGGGGACAGGAGGCAACGTGGGCTTGTTCAGAATGAGATTTGGGGAGGAAAGAGAGGGAATGAAGAGCTGGATGAGCACAGCCCTGCAAGCTCACAGAGCAGGCACAGGCAGGAGATGGGTCCCAGCTGGTTCAGCCTCCCCATCATCATCAAACCCTTGGACTGGCTTAGCTGGGGGATTCAGGAGAAATCCAAGCCCCAGTTCTCCCCCAAACACAGCCAAAGGACTCATCCTGATGCTCATGAGTGGACTCGAGGCTGAGAAAAAATGAGTTGAGAAAACATAACCCAACCAGCAGCCAGAGGAGTTAGAAAGAGGGCAAAAGAAGCAAATTTAGGCCTAAACCCCAAAGGAGCAGCTGTGAGTTTAGTTGCAGATATAATAAAACACGCCTGGGGGAAGAAAGCTGTATCCTCCTGCAGCCAAACCCACTCTCAAATGCAAAAACACTTGCAGGGATGATAAAGGGCTGACACCCACCCTGTGTTATCCAGGTAACACCCAAACACCTGGAGCTGAGGGAGAAGCAGCATCTGGCCACATCAAATTAACCATTTTCTCCCCAGGCTGATTAATGAAATAATACCAAGCAGTGTGTGAACGTAAAATCTACATAAGAGAAACTTCTGCTTTAGCCAAGGCAAAGATTCCCTTTGCTTTTCCCACACTGCCTGCTCCTCTGCCCAATTCCAGAAGATGGATCAGCAGGGGACCTTCACCAGCAGCTCAGCTGCACATCTGGGCTCTCTTCATTTCAGGCTTTGCCTTAGAAGCCTCCCTGCAGCAGAAATCCCGAATTATTTTCCCCAGCCATGCAACCTCCCAAAACTTTGTCAGGATATCTCGGAGTCCTTCCCATGCAGGGCAAGGCTCACTCATCAATCACAAGCTCCAGAGCCAGACCCTAAAGCTGCTGGAGCTTGGGGTGGAGGGTGAAGCCCTGCTGCTGTCAGGACACAGCCCTGCAAGCACCCAGGGCAGGTGATAAACCCCACCTGGCTCACCTGAGATCACCCTGACCACCTAAAGAAGGCTGGAAACACTCCTGGAGAGCTCCAGCCCAGCTGCTGCTTCCCTGCCTGCTTGGTTTTTTGGTGGCAGGACAAGGAAACAACAACCCATGGAAGAAGATGGGAGCAGGGATGCCAGGATTGATGCACCCAGCTGCTTCCAAGCGGGAACACACTCCCAGTCCTACCTCTGAGCATCCTTCCATCAGAATACCTGAGATCACAGAGTTGGTCCCTCTGTCCAGAGGAGCTCAAAAGCTGCTCTGCCCAACATCCCAGAGCCCATTTCTCAGCCCTGTGGTGGCTGGGCCTGCTCGGGGCCCAGGCAAACACAACCAACACTGTGTCTTTAAAACCACTTCAGTGCAGATGTTGTTTCCATGGTAACTAGTGGACCAAATACATTAGTGTTTCTAATAATAAACCAAACCTTCATCTTGGAAAATGTGATCCCCCCTCTCCCTTTACCACGCTCACCCTTCCTTTCTTCCTCTCCCCTCCCCTTTTGCCGAATTAAGCCAGCATTTAACAAGCAAGCCATAATTAGTAAATAATTGCAAGGGCCCAGTAACTCCCAGTGCCCAGGCAGATGGAGAAGCTTTAGGTGGAGGAAGGGGTGGCTTTGCTCTGTGAACCTGGGAACTGTCCAA
>VZSR01000824.1:1069307-1093760 GCA_013398615.1 Brachypodius melanocephalos
TTTTTTTTTTTTTTTTTTTTTTTTTTTTTTTTTTCCTGTAAGGCATATTTGAAGTAATTTTGTTTGTGGATTTTCTTTTTCCTTTAAAAGGATGACATTCTCCAGCTCTTCTACAGAACCCCGTGAAACAGAAACAGAAAAGCCGACAGCTCCCTATAATAATCCCTTGGCTTCATGGCTTTAAGAAGAAAAAAGGAAAATAATTCTCATATTTAGCCACACTGCAAACTGTGCTATCATTGGGTCAGCTCACAGTGGTGGCTGCAGAAGATGACCTTGGATTGCTTCCATGGAATCATCAAGTCATGGGATTGTTAAGGATGGAAAAGACCCTTAAAATCATCAAATCCAACCATCAACAGCACCATGTACAACTAAACCACATCCTCACGTGCCACATCCACACGTTTTTTGACCTCTCCCACGAGTGGTGTCTCCACCACTTCCCTGGGCAGCCTTTTCCACTGCTTGATCACCTTTTCTATGGAGAAATTTTTCCAAATATCCAGCCTAAATCTCTGCTGGTGCAATTTGAGGCTGTTTCCTCTCATCCTGTCATTTGTTATCTGGGAGAAATATCTGACACCCACCTCACTACAAGCTCCTTTCATTCTGTTTCCACAACAGATCAATAATTTATTCATCCAAGTCTTTATCCTCTGCTCTTAAATTTCTTACTGTTATCCAGAGTCAAAAACACCTTTACAGCATTTCTGAGATCCCTTCAGTGTAAGAAATCCGGGCCATAACTCCTAGATTAGGAATTATGAGTAAAACTGCAAATAAGATTTATAAATAAAATAAAAAATTGTGCAATAGTCTAAATAAATTTTATAAATAAGACATATCTTGGGGCAAAGCTGCCCCATTGTACCTTTTCTGCTACACCAGAGTATCAGAACAGTAAAAATTATAGAATCACCAAATAGTTTGGGTCGGAAAAGATGTTTTAAGTTCCACTGATAACACAGAACTGCAAAACCCACCACTAAACTGTGTCCCTCAAGTGCCACATCTACACATCTTTTAAATCCCTCCAGGGTTGATGATCCAACCAATTCCCTAAACTCATTGGGAATCAAGATCATCTTGAGAAAAATGCGAAAAGAGAAGGTGCTGTGAAAATATTGTAAGCAGAGGTTGGGATTTCCTGCAGCCAACTTTTCCAAGTGGAGGGAAGTGTATCAGTGGGACAAAAGGGGGATGGAAAGGTGAGCAGGAGGATGGCTGCCCTCATTATCATACAGGGCTGCTTTCCAGCAGAGGACAAGGTGAGAGCAGTGAGTGATGGATCTGCCTCCCTCCCACCCCTACGTGACATTCACAGCTGCTTATCCAGGCCTTGCTGGATGCTTCTCTCCGGGGGCAGCTCCTCAGGTGTCCCTGAGCTTGCATGGAAATGTTTTGGCAGGTCCTGCATGGCAAGAACCAGAGCCAGGGCTGGGCTGTTGTCCCCTTGTTGTACCACCCTGCAGGACCCTCCTGAAACTGCCTGTTTGAGTAAACGTGTTGTGTGCATGTTCCAGCTGGACACAAAGATATTCAGCTCACTCCTGCAGCTTCCATGTCAGCTTTCCTGCTATAAATTCCCAATTTCCACGAGATGCCAGAGACTTGGGGCTGGTTTTGCTGTTATTCCCTCTCCAGCTAGGAAGGATCAAACTGGATCATGGCCCAAAAGATGGGACTCTGATTTTCTGTTTAGAAAAGGATGTTGCTCCATATCATGAATTAACGTGTAGCTGGTCCAGGCAATCCTCTTTCTCTGCTCTGAATAACAGCCAGTCATCCCATAATCACTCCTGAGAAATTGGGAAATTTTCCTGTTTTCACAGAAAACAACAATCAATGCACCCAAGGGATGAGCAGCAGCTTTGTCACATGTACCAAAAATATTCTGGGGAAAATCCTCCAAGTAACTGAGTGCATTAACAGGATCCACCATCTCCTGCACCTGGACATCGTGGTGCCATGCTCAGACCTCTTGGGAAGGATGGGAAGAATGGGAAAACAAGGTAGAGAATGCTTTTGCTGAGTGTAGCAGGTGCCAATAGAAACGTAGGATGTTGCAGCCAGCAGTGAATGAGCTGGAAGTGCTCCCTTTGGCTGCTCAAGGATGTACAAATGCATTTGGATTAAAGGCTGGGAGAGCAATGCAAACACCTGGGAGGAGATGTCTCACTCACATCCTCTGTTCTCACGTGTCCTGCTCGCTGCTCAGCACTTCCAACTCTCTGGATGACCCCAGCAGAGCCTAAAATCCCTCAGAGCCCCCAAACCAGCCCTCAGCCAGAGCTCAGGGGAGCAGAAGGATTGACATGACCACAACCATCACCCCGTGGTTGCTCACACCAAACCCTGGCAATGGGCAGTGGGATTGTCCACCTGAGGGTTTTGAACCCAAAATGTCCCGTGTGTGGGACTGAAAGGAGAGAGGGAGATGGAAGTTTGCTGCTAGCTCTGAACAGAGAGCCTGCAAGTCCCAGCTCTGATCCACATCTCCTGTCCCTTGTGCCCTCTGTTTTTCAGCCTCCCCCTCTCTGAAATATCCATCTTGTGGCTCTTCCCAGCTTTCCATGGCAAAGCCAGGGATGGAGATGGGCAGATTGCCTCCTGTCTACCTCTAAACAACACTTCCCAAAAGAGGAAACAAACAGTGCTGCCAACATCCCAGCCCTGTCTCCAAGAGTACAGGAGGCCCCAGGGCCAGTTTGGGAAGAAGGATGGCTCTCCTGCTACCAAAACCCCAGCTCCAGGGGATGCTGCTTCTCAGAAACCTAAATCAGAACATTTTAATGGCTGAGCACAGGGCTAGAGGATAAAGAGACAAAGAAAAATAAATCAGGCAGATGACAGAGGGGCTGGGAATGGGAGGAGGTAGCAGACGGTAAAAGAAATTAAATCAAGAAGCCAAATTAAGGTGCTGCAGGCAAAGATGAAGATCCTGGATTAAAGATTAACCGTAACCAAGATGGAAATGTGGCCCTTTAAATGTACAAATTGCTTCAATGCATTTCACAAAACCCACACAAATCTCCTAAGAATAAAGTTTTCACAGATGCAGCTGGATCACAGTAACAGAGATATCTGGACATAAGAACTCTAGATGGCTTCATGCTCCTTCTCCAGCTGAGAAGGGGAATTAAAAGCCAAGGAAAGGCAATCACCTTAAAAAATTGAAAGCCCTGCACTGAAGTAAAGGAGAGGGGATGCAAGCAGTCGTTAGAGAAGGGTTTGGCATTGTACAGATAAATTCTGGGGGCATATTCAAATCACTCTGAATCCAGGGGAGCTGCTGAGCCCTTTGGGGCTGTCTGCTCACTGAGCATTTCCTAATTTATCTCCTGCCAGCCAGCTCCAAAGGAATGGTGGGTGAGCTCAATGTGAGAGTGCACCTTTCACACCTGCTCCTTCACAACCCAAAGGAAGAGACAGCTCAGCCAACGTCCCCATCAAAGTGGAGCAGGTGAAGCAGGTTCCCCCTGGGCTCCAACCCTGGGAGCAGAGGATCCTCATCCCATCACACCACATCAGTTTTTTGCACTGCTGCACATTCCCATTCTGGGATCACCGGGAGAAAGGTCTCTCATGCCTTGCCACCTCCTTTTAGCACCAGCAACTCACATTTTCCACCGGAGCATCTAAGACCCTGTTCCTGGGAGAGTGAGGGGGGTGGAGGAACTGGATGGGGTTGTGAGGTTCTGTTTTTTAAAACCCTGAGGTGTTTTGTTTTCAGGCATTCTGATGAGACTTTCCTGGGTGATACAGACTTAGGAGCACCCATAAAAGAAGCATGGAATGGTCTGGGTTGGAAGGGGCATTTAAAGCTCATTGTAGTGAGCCATGACCA
Organism: Brachypodius melanocephalos; assembly: GCA_013398615.1. Classification (NCBI taxonomy): domain Eukaryota; kingdom Metazoa; phylum Chordata; class Aves; order Passeriformes; family Pycnonotidae; genus Brachypodius; species Brachypodius melanocephalos. Next base: position 1,073,158 of record VZSR01000824.1, read on the forward strand.
AATTAGACCAGGTTACTCAAAGCTGCATCCAACCTGACTTTGGACACTTCCAGGGATGGGGCAGCCACGACCTGGCTGTGTGAACCTGTCCCTTATAGCACAACCCTTCTCCTGGGACAAACACAGCCTTGAGCCTTGCTGTTCCTGGCAGGATTCCCGTGAGCAGAACCTCAGGGAAACATCAAAATCAAACTCAACGTGCACTTCAAGCCTCCAGCTGGACATCAGAGAGCTCTGAGCCAGGTGAGAGTAGGATAACACAGGTACACACCCACAGAGGTGCATAGGGACGCTGCTCTGAAGATGAAAATGTTCAGGCAGTGTGAGCTCAGCTCGCTGCACTCTTTTCCCTGCCACTGCCTTCCTTTGCTCCTTCCTTTCCCTTTGGCCTCCTTTTCCTCTGCACTGCACGAAATGAGCATTTCATGGGAGCAGAGCAGCCAAGTGAAGCTGAGCTGGCAGCTCCTTGAACGCATGGAATGCCTCCCTGGTTCCCAACTCGAATTTCGGAAAGCAACATCTGCCTGCTCCAGAAGGTCATTTGGATCCTGGATCAGGGATGCTGCACCACCTCCTCATTGCTATGCTGTGCCTGGAGCTGCCATAATGTCCTGTCACATGAAATGCTGCTTCATTACAAGTTTTGGGAGGGAAGAGAGGGGCAAATAAAATGCAAAGCAAACGGCAAAAAACACACTCTGACGGGACCGGTGTGATTCCTGCCTTTACGTGGGTGTAGAAAGGAATCCAGAGGTTTTGCTTTGGATTTGCCTTTGCACAAGGGGAGGAAACCTGTGGGAAATCGAGACGATGCTAATGCAGCGAGGGGGCTGGCGCAGTGGTGGTTAAATGAACGCTAATAAATAAAGAAATGCTGATGTTTAAGATCGCGCTGCCCCCTCTCCTTGAACAAGCCCTTCCCGGCCCTCCTGGGGGCTGATCTGATGTTTTCTCACGGCGGGGGGGGGTCGATGTAAACATTTCCCCGGTGGGCAGTGTGCGACTGGATCAGAGGGAAGAGGGTGAGATCCCTCGAGAGGAGTGGGAACAGTGAGGCAGCTGGATTCAGGCTGCCGGGAACGGTACCTTGTCACAGCCTGGCAGCTGTGAGGATGCAGGGATGCAGGGATGCTGGGATGCAGGGATGCAGGGAGCCACTGGCAGCAAAGCAGAGGGTTGTAGTGAAGCTAGAAAGCAGCAGAACAAACTTCCCCTATCCAGCCTGCACGGGCAGGAGCTGCAAACACAAATCAAGCTCCAGACCCGCAAAGCTGGCAGAGGCTTTCCTGCAGAAAGATTTCCCCTGCCGTGCAATCCCAGTGGTTTTAAGTGGACTGCATGACTGTGGTCGGGTCTGCTCTAATTCCTGCTTTTCTGCCACGGATGTCTGGGAGGAAAGACATGGAGACACAGCACCCCAGCAATTTTGCAAGGAGCAGGAATAAGGAGCAGGTGCTGAGCGGAGTGACACGGCTCTGCCTGTGCTTTTCTCAGGAAAGCAGGTCACGGGGGAGGAGGGGGAGTCATTTCCCAGCTTTGCTGCTGCAAATGTGTTTAACCAAAGCCACGCTGGTACTCAAACACTCTGCTGTCCCCTCTGGAGCTCATGCAAAGAGGGATTGCTATCAAAACCTTTTAAAGCCACTTGCTGCTAATGAAAACGGCTTGCAGAGATACGAGCTGGTGGAAACCTCTCTACTCCCAGCAATATGTCTTCATTAGGCTTTCTCCTCTCTCCTTCCTATCATTCTGTATCTCCGTACATCTGGAATCAGAAAGGACAGAGAGTTCCCAAAAAAACCCAGGCAGTGGACTTGGGTTCTGTTCTATTCGATTCGATTCGATTCGATTCGATTCTATTCTATTCTATTCTATTCTATTCTATTCTATTCTATTCTATTTCTATTTCTATTTCTATTTCTATTTCTATTTCTATTCCATTCCACTCTACTCCACTCCACTCCACTCCACTCCACTCCACTCCACTCCACTCCCACTTTCCGTGACACCCCTACCTTCAGCCACCCACCTTTTCCAAACTGGACAGATGTTGCAGCATCTGTGCAAACTGGCACTCAGCTGTCTGCTGTGCTTTATGTGCTGAGGTTCAGTTGAGGTGCAGTGACAGGTTTGGGAGAGCATTCATCCCAAAGGGAGTTTCTGACTTCCCACTTAGTGAGAAGATGTGGAATATTCCTCAGCTAATTAAATGCTTGCCAATTATAAGGCAGCACCAATGATGACTGTGCTGGCTAAAGCAATTTTTACTGAAAAATGTCTTTGCTGTCCTGTCTGGGGTTTGCAGCACCGGGAGTGGCCTTTCTTGTAGGAATTGCTGATGGTGCAGCAGCAGGCACAGTCCTAGGGGTGAAATGTCCTTTATTTCCTGCCCATCCACCCCCCCCACACAACCTGCCCAGCAATAAAATTCCCACAAACCAGTGCCAGACACATCTATCTCTGCCTCCTCCCTTGGCAGGGCAATCATTTCAGCCCTTCCTCTGCACCCCCTGCAAACCTGAACAGATTCCCTGGGCTCTGCTTCCACACTGGAACATCCTTTCAGAGGGAGAACCAGCTCCTGCTGCTCGAGGGCTTGTGATGCAGGGATCAGGATTGGGTCTACAGCTCCCAAGCTGGGAAATTCTGAAGTGCCCCTGAGACTCACTGAGATCTCATGGATTAAGCCAGTAAAAACTGCACTCAACCATCCTGGCACTCTCTCTGCCAGGGCTCTGGGGAGGCAGGGAGCACGGGGATAAAGCCAGGCAGTATCACCATCACAGATGAAATGCAGAATCCCAGCAGGCAGCTTTTATCCTCTGGCTTAGGACTGCTCATTGCCAAGGTGCTTTCTCTGAAAGCCAAGCTGGCACCTGGAGCCAGGAATCTCCAAAGGAGGAGATCAGATTGCAGAGGGTGGGAAAAGGGAGATTCCTGCTGCTGCAGCTCCTTCCATCCAGTCAGAAAGGTGGGTAGAGGGGAATGCCCCAAGGAGAGAAGCAGATAAGCATCAGAATAAGGAATAAAGGAATAAACAGTGGAGATCTTGCAGGGAAGAAGCTTTCTGGAGCCACCAAGGAAGCAGAACAAGTTGGGGAGAGAGACAGAGAGTCTGGAAATCGAAGCGGGTCTGAGTGTGTGGAGAAAGTTGATCAGAACATTTAGTTTGACACTCAGGAGTCCTGAAAGGAAAAAAAGTTTGGAAAACAGAGTGCCAAGGTGTAAATCTGGCTGTTTTCTCCCCAGCCCCTCCAAAATGCTCCTGCCAACACTGCTGAATCAAGGTCATCCACACAGACTGAGCAGTGAGCAGACAGGTAGGTTAGGACCAAAGGGATGGAGATGCTGGTCCCAGCCTTCACCTGCCCAAGGGTAACAGAATTGAGCAGAAAAAGTACAGTGGATGTGACAGCTCCCACTCCATCCTCCTGTTTGATCTTCCTTTCTTTCCTGAGATGACAGGTGGTGTCAGAGTGAAGGAACATTGCTCACTGGCTGGGGGCTCCCAGGCCACCTCTTCTGAAAGCTTTTCTGGGGAGGGAGGGAGGCCAGGAGGACAAAAATAAATGCTCCTTGTTCAGGGGCCCTGAGAGCAGGTCCCCATGTCGCTCCTGCTTCAGAGCAGCAGAAAATGTTCTGAGAGTTCCTGTCAGTTCTGCTGCATTTTGAAGCTGTCCCTTGCAAGCCTCCAAAGCAAAGTGACACTTGTCATTGGACCAACACTGCTCCTAAACCCTCCAAAACCACTAATCTGGGTAAAGGCAAATGTAAAAGAAAATTCAGAGCTGTAAGTGACCTAGAAAAGAAGGGGTTTTTTTGTGGTTGGTTTTTTTTTTTTTTTTTTTTTTTTTTGTGTGTGTGTGTGGTTTTGGTTTGGTTTGGTTTGGTTTGGGTTTTTTTGGGTTCAGCTCCAGTTGCAATAACAGCACATCGAAAGCTGCAAAATGCTCGGGCATGACAGCAATAGAGTCATGTCTGTAAGTCCTGGCTCACAGACTGCAGCAGCTCCTTGCTGCTGCTGGAGAGAGAACAGGCAGGACAACCTCAGCTGCCTCCTGCATCCCAGGAGGAGCTGGTAGAGCTGGCAATTAGCAAAAGCATCTTTTGCACTTCTAAACTGGGCAGAAAGGAGCTGGGAAGCCGGGGAAGTGCCCGGTGCTGTGATACTGTTTCTAACAACACTTGTGAGGTGCTGATGCCTGAGTGGAGACAAACGCAGCAGCACTCCAGAAGCGGGGGTGGAGAGGGGGAGCTCTTTTTATAGCTACATGGGAAAATAAAATTTAAAAAAAAAAAAAAAAAAAAAGTTTTTGTTCCACAAACAGGATATTTCTGGGAACACCGTGGTGGAATGCACCTCACCATTACTTCAAACTGAATTTTAGGAATTTCTTTACACAGAGGGTTGTCAAACACTGGAACAGGCTTCCAAGAGAGGTGGCCAGTGTCTCAAGCCTGTCAGTGTTCGAGAGGGATTTGGAAAACCCTCTTGATGACTTTTGGATAGCCCTGAACTGGTCAGGCACTTGGAGTTGATGACTGGTTTAAGTTCCTTTTAACTGAAAATTCTATTCTATTCTATTCTATTCTATTCTATTCTATTCTATTCTATTCTATTCTATTCTATTCTATTCTATTCTATTCTATTCTATTCCATTCCATTCCATTCCATTCCATTCCATTCCATTCCATTCCATTCCGTTCCAAAGGTAATTCTGAGATTCTTCCCCTGGCCTTTTCCCAGTGTCTCATTCAAAATATCTTCAATCTCCCCCCTCACCCTGAGTGTTTTTCTTGGGGACAAGCAGCAGATTCTTTCCTGGGACTCATCAGTGCAACTTTAATGACTGAAAAAAATCCTTGGGCTGCAACACAGCCACAGCCATGTGTGTGCTTTCCTTATCCCTGCATTCACACTGGATCTCCATGTCTTGGGCATGTTCAAATTACATCTTAGGCATGAAAAAACCCTTCTCTCCAGGTGCCTTTGTAGCTGAAGGATGATTTTCCCAGCCAGGATCCAGATCCTGCAGGAATATTGGACACAAGGAGCTCCCTCCACTCTCCTTGTGCTGTTCCTTGTGCAGCAGCTCTGGAGACACCTTTTTCTTGAAGCTGCCTGGATTTCAGGGACTTGCATCACAGAGTTCTGCCTCCTTCACCACTACCAGTAACCAAACGTATTTTAAATGTCAGGAAACTCTCCAGCACTGTTTGGATCAATACATGGGATACCAGGACTGGAAAAGATCTGTCTGAACACAATTCCCAGCAGCAGTCATATGTTACTGCAGCTTCAATTTGGGCTGCAAATGGAAGACTAAAGGTGAAGATATCCCAGCTGAGAGCCAAAAATCCTGCAACAGCCCTTTGCCCAGGCTCCAGCCTAGGATTATGGGTGAAAACAAAATCACATGCATGTTGGTAATCCCTGGGATAATCCTGTGCAGTGCCCTTGAAGCTGTCAGGAGCCTTGCTGAGGTTTGAAGGATTCTCAGCATTCCTTAAGATTTGACATACGAGCTCTACATACCATTGAATAAATAACAACCACAGCTAAAAATGAATAGCATTCTCTTGGATCCCAGCTCCTCTGGGCTCCTTTTCTCCCAATACAGACCAGAGTTAACTTTTATTCAGAGCAGAGCTGTGAGAGAGGGCAGGAGAGCTGAGCTGCGGCTCTGCTCTGCTCCTCCTGGGTGACAGAGGATAAATCACTCCCTGGGTTTCTCCTTCCCCACCTGAAAATGACACAGCTCAGGTTCTGGGGACAGCCCATCACTCATCAGTGCAATTATGACCCTTTCCATCTTTGTCTCCTTGGCTGGCTGGTGGTGGATTGGATCCATCACCCGAAAAATGAGGGGGCTGATGTGCTTCCCACCCATTTTGCTGCCTGCACTTCCATCCTCAGCAGCAGGAAAGGCTCTCCTCAAACCTGAGATGAAGGTTCTTGCTGGCTCAGGCTTCAGGACATCAACATAAAATCATAGAGTGGTTTGTGTTGGAAGGGACCTGAAAGATTATCTCATTTCAACCCTGTTCCATGGCCAGGGACATCTTCCACTATCCCAGGTTGCTCCAAGCCCCCTCCAACCTGGCCTTGGACACTTCCAGGGATGGGGCAGCCACAGCTTCTCTAGGCAACCTCTGCCAGGGCCTCCCCACCCTCACCCTGCCATGCACCAGGCTCTGGCAGAGGGTGGATTTATTCCCTCAGAGACAAACAGCAAACCCCCTCCTGACATCCCACCAACATTCCACATGGCCATTAAACCCCCTGGAGATGCAGCTCTGGCCTGAAGCAGAAGGGAGCTCTGGGAGATGAACACTCATCTTCCAACTGGTCAGCACTGTAATTGAATTAAAGGATTTGCAAAGCCCTGGAAGGAACCTTGACAAGTCTGAAAATCGTTCTATTCTGTGAAATTGGGCTTTCTGACCTCGCTGCATCAGTTATTTTTCTGACTGAGGGTGAAAGTGCATCCAAATAAATCCGATGGTCAGGACACAGAGGATTTCTCCTCTCCAGGAGTTTTGCTCATTGCCTTCCAGGAGAGCCACTGGGAGAATCTGTCGAGCTCCACATCGAGTTGGCTGTCAGAGCAGGCTGGATATTCCATGTTTTTGCTAATCCTCTCTGCCATGGGGCTGAGAGGCCACGGAGAGCTCAGGTGGGATGCACAGGTTGGTGTCTCGTGCCCTCACGTGAGCAATCTCACAGTGATGGCCCTGACTCTCCTCATTCCACCCCATGAAGATCAAAATTCATGTGTTGACACTCCCTGCTGCCCACACAAAACAAAAAAACACAATGGGATCTCCTCTGGATGATCAGTCTGACCACCAAACTCACCTTTAGACAACCAGTTCTCAGTGATAAATAGGAATACTTATTTTTTGCTCACTAAAAGGAGCTCCTCACTCCCAGATTTCCTGACATTTCGAGGAGCTGTCTGATGTTATTTAGCACAGTAGGCTCAGGGAAAACTGAGGCACAGAGCTTACACTGATTTGCCCAGACACACAGAAAGTTCATCATTAGACAAGGGCTGCATCCCAGGCACTGTGGCCTCTTTTTGCTGCTGTTTTAGCAGAACATTTCATCTTCTAGCATGGTGTACAATCAGTCAGGTGAAAATGAACACAAGCCCTTTTCTCCTCTTTAAAACAAACTTTCCCCATCCTTATTCACAGTGTGCCAGTTCTGGAGCCTTTCCCACACATCCATCAACCCTACTTTGTCTATTCTGCCAGTCCATCACCTTTGGGCAATGACATGGACTCAAGAACCTGCACCCTGACCATTTCCTATGGAGTCCCATCATGAGAATGAGGTGTCTGGGACTGGAATGGACAAAATAGGGAAAATCAGATATTGGGGTGAAATTCTTTCCTGTGAATGTGGTGAGGTCCTGGCACAGGTTGCCCAGAGGAGCTGTGGCTGCCCCATCCCTGGAAGTGTCCAAGGCCAGGTTGGACAGGGCTTGGATCAACCTGGGGTAGTGGAAGGTGTCCCTGTCCATGGCAGGGGATTGGAATGGGATGATCATGAAGGTCCCTCTCTACTCAAACCATTCTCTGATTCTATGATGAAATTTTAGAAATACAGCATTTATTTGGTTGTGGTGGATACTGCCGTGTTTTTGGCTTGCAGTTCAAAGATCCATTAAAAAATGAGACATTGTAAGAAGTTCATCTGAACTTGCCTCAGTCTTGCAAGGAAGTTGAGCAGAGAAGCCCAATGGGGAAACTTCTTCTTGTGTCTTTAACAAAGAGACACAAAACATCACCTGCTCAAACATCTACCTAGTGCTGATGCTCTGGGCTTTGTCCAACCCTCATCCTGAGGCACCTGTGTGTGTAAAATTTGTAATTAAATTAAAAGGTGGTCCTTCAGCTCCCAGCAAAGGCAGTATTCCAGAGGATACAGACCTGGTAAGATCTGCAGGTTTAGAGACAGAAAGTGTCTCTAAAACATTTAGAAAGTGTTGCTCTCCACCCAGACAAGACTTTCTTGTGCCCATAAAGGCAGACTGAATCAATCCAGCAAAGAAGCACATGGAGATAAAGCAGCTTCACTCTGAATTTTACACATGGAAGGTGCAGAGCATTCTGCTGGTGCAGCTCTTTGTGTCTCTGTGCACCTGAGCCTGCCTTGAAGCTGGCTCAAAGCTTTACCCTCTTGCCTCTTGAGTCACTGGAGTTGGAGCACACCAAAAGCAGGCAGCAGGTTTCCCCAACCTGCCTTTTTTCCCCACACTTCAAAGCCTGGAGCTGTGATCCAAAGCTCTCCAGCAGCACACACAGAGGCCTGGGCTGTGTTGTTACAGCCTGGAGTCCCCTCGTGCAGCCTGGGGAGTCAGGGTGGATTTCCACCACAAGCCACCCTTAGCAGCCTGGCATGGCCATGGAGATGGTTCCAGGAGAGCTGGCAGGGATGCAGCCATAGAATCTTGGAATTGTTGGCTGGAAAAGATCCTCAAGCCCAACTCTTCACCTAGCACTGCCATGTTTACCTCTAAACTTCAACCCCAAGTACCACATCCATGCATCTTTTAGATCCCTCCAGGGATGCTGACTCAGCCACCACCATGGCCTGCCTGTTCCAGGGCTTGCCTACTCTTTCCACAGTAATTTTACCTAATATCCAACCTGAACTTCCCCTGGTGTGACTTGAGGCTGTTTCCTCCTGTCCTGTTGCTTGTTACCTGGGAGAAGAGACTGACCCTGACCTGGCTGTCCACTCCTGTCAGGGACTTGTGGAGAGGCAGAAGGTCCCTCCTGAGCCTTCTTTTCTGCAGGCTGAGCTCCCCCCAGCTCCCTCAGCTGCTTCTCGCGCTTGTTTGGGTGTTTTTTTTTGTTTTGTTTTTTTTTTTTTTTTTTTTTTTTTTTTCCCCAGAATACACAGCACAAACACATGTGAACACAGAAACCATCCCTGGAACAGTTTGGAGCCTCGTGAGGCTCCAGCCCTCACCCTCAGCACTGAGCTCAGGTTGGGAATCACATCACTGAAGCCAAACACCCTTCCCAGTGGGAGCATCCTCCAGGTGTCAGTGTGTGGCTTCTGCCAGGTCTGTAAAGAGAATTCATTTATTCCACCCATATTCCCGACCCCTTTGCTAGGGAAGCAAGGGAGCATTTGATTCAGATTCTCTGAATCCTCTGTCCTCTCCCCTTTTCCCTTCTGTCAAAATGCATTAAACCCTGCTCTGCTGGCAGGCAGCAGAAGCCCTGCATTCTCCTGCTCAGCTTCTCCTGCATCCTGTGCTGTGAAAGGCACTGGAGAACAATCCAGCACCTGCTTTCCCAATTCCATGGACAATTCTGAGCGCTGGGAAGCAGATCAGCAAAGGACAAAGGAGTTTAACTCCTGTCCCAAACAGGGATGGACACAGCCCTGTGCTCTGCTGGTTTGTGCTGACAGAATTGGCCACCTCTTTCCTGAAACACCTGGAATCCAGGTGACAACTCCCAGGAGAAGTTGTCCTTGTAAGAAGGGAGGTGTCTGGCAAAACAACCCCCCTGCAATCTGTCCTTCTTTGTGCACCCTCAGGCTGAGCAGGGATAAATCCTCAGGCTCTGGAGGTGTGACTGGGTTTCACTGCATTGCCCTGTTTTGTCTGCTCTCATCCAGGGCTGGAAAAAAGGCTCCTGGGACCATAATTCCATCTGCCTGGTTGCACATTGCGAGTGCAGTCAGACAGGCTGAATTAAGGGATACTTTTAACTGGGTTTAACACAGGGGAACTAATGGGAATATTCAGATTAACCTCCCTGCATGCCCCTGTGTAGCCAGGCTTTGCAAGCACGCTGCTTTCTTCCCTGACTGGCATCCCCTCAGCACATCCACAGGAGCAGTTGGGAAAGGCAGGATTTGCAGCTGAACATGTGAGGAATTAAACTGATCCAGGGCAATGGAGCTGGAACAGGGAGACGGGCAAACACCGGCACAGACACCCTGTGTGGGATCACATGAAGGGCTGTGTTGCTCCCCCACAGCTGGAGTGTTGCAGTAAAAATAGATGTAATACATAATTAGTATAAAATTATTATGTAACAGATCATTAATAGATCCAAAGGGGAGAGCAGTGCACTGATTTCTCCCAGGGTTTTAGGGTTTGAACAGACCATCAGATCAAGGGAGGAGGAGACCTCTGCTCTGCTCCTGTAAGATCCTTCCTGGACTGTGTCCAACTCTGAGGTCTCCAACATCAGAATGAGATTCCAGAGGAGGCCAAAAAGATGATCAGGAATGGAGCCCTTCTTCCCTTGAGCCAGGCTGGGAGAGCTGGGGGTGTTCAGGGTGGAAAAAAGGAAGCATCAAGGACACCCCAGAGGCCCTTCCAGTGCCTAAAGTGGCTCCAAGAGAGCTGGAGAGGGACTTTGGACAAGAGATGGAGGGACAGGACAAGGGGGGAATGGCTTTAAGCTGAAAAGGGGTGGATTTAGATTGAATATTAGGATGAAATTCCTCCCTGTGAGGGTGGCAAGACCCTGGCACAGGTTGCCCAGAGAAGCTGTGGCTGCTCCATCCCTGGAAGTGTTCCAAGCCAGACTGGATGGGGCTTGGAGCAACCTGGGGTAGCGGAAGGTGTCCCTGCCCATGGCAGAGGGGTGGAACTCGATGATCTCTAAGGTCCTTTCAACCCAAAGCATTCTGTGATTCTGTGAGGTGTCTGTATCTGGAGGAATCATTTATCCCTACCAGCACAGACAGGCTGTGACTGCCTGATCTACAGCTCTGGCAGGGTCATTAATGCTCTGGATGACAGACAGGGGAAGAGAGGAGCTGTTTCTTGACTTTAGAAAGCTTTTCTTCAAAAGACAGGCGCTGAGAGATGGATTAACTGATGTGAGGAACAAAATGATTTCTGGGGGATGTTAGAGATACAACTCCTGCGTGACATGTTTCTGGTAGTGGGGAGTAGAGGAACAAAGGGAGCTGCACATGCCCTCCAAAGGGAATCAGACCAGCAAGGCTGGCATCAGAAAAAGCCCCAAAAAGCACAGGAAAGAAAAGTAAATGCCTTTCTCTTTCACCAAGTGGTGTGAAGCCCATGCAGCTCACACTGTGTCCTGCTCCTTGTGCTGCCTTGCCAGGACTTTCCTGTAATCACACAGGACGTGCAGTCAGGAATTCAGACAGCTTTTGATTCTGCAGATTAGACACTGAATATCCCACCCAAAAAATGGGAATTCCAGGCAAAGCAGCTGCACTTCAAGACTCATGGGTTGGCTGGACCATAAACACAATAAAGAGTACAATTACCCTATGAAAAAATTGTACAAACAATTCCTCCTTCTAGGACATTTTGGAACCTCCTCTGAGTTGTTCTGGACAAAGCAAACAAACGAAAACACTCCCAAAAAAACTTGCTCTGACACTTCAAAACTCTCCCAGTGGCTTGTAGCTCTGTATGACCACCTCCAGGACCAACACACACCCAACCCCCTCAAGCAGTTCCTGTCTGAAAAAGTCCCATGAGCAGGACTGTCCTCAGCCTCTGGGAAGCTGTATTTTAGGATATCACCAGCTTCCAGGTGATTTCACCTCACCCCAGAGCTGAGGCAGTGTTTGTTTTTCTCTCCAAGCCTCACCTTGCTCACACAGGTCACCTTCCCAAACAGAAAGGTTTGCATTTCCTAAGCCAGGTAGGTGAAAGGCTTTAATTACTGGCACAGGTGATCTTTCCCAAAGGAAGCTGAGGGTGCCCTTGAATTAAAACCACAAATTCCCAAAGCGCTTTCTCTTCCAAGAGCCGAAAAGCCTTTATGCAAATATTTTGGAGGGTTTGGAAAGGCCTCTTTAGATCAGTTATTGTAATGCCTGGTTATTAGGATGTTTGGTTATTATAATGAGACAGAGGAGCAGAGGAGTTGCTTGATGGAGCCAGGTGTTCCCTGTGGGATGAGGGTTCCCCCGGCAGTGCAGACCTGCTGGATCTCACTCTCTGTGTGTCTGGGGTTGGATTTCACACCTGCATGGCCTGATTTTGTCTCCTGCACCAGGGGCTAAAATACAAGCCCTCAGCAGGCTTGGACCCTGTTGTCACTAAGGAGGGGACAATTACTGCTCACCTGTTGCAGCCTGATCTCATGGTGCCTCTCCAGACCCTTTGTGGGATCACAGGATGGTTTGGGATGGAAGTGACTTTAAATATCTTATCATTCCAACCCCCTGCCACGGGCAGGGACACCTTCCTCTGTCCCAGGTTGCTCCAAGCCCTGTCCAACCTGGCCTTGGACACTTCCAGGGATGGGACATTCACAACCTCTCTGGTCACCCCAGTCTCCAGGGTTCCAACACCACCCTCACAGTAAAGGATTTTTTTCTTAATACCCAGCCTTAACCTACTTCATTTCCCTTTAAATCCATTCCCCCATGTCTCATCGCTCCATGCCCTTGTCAGACATCCCACACTTTGTGGTTTGTGCCTGTCCCTCTCCATCTCACACAAGTTCTCCTCATTTACCTGATTCCATGCTCAAAGAACACCCAAACACAGCTCTGATGACCTGAACCCAGACTCACCAGACCCGTGGGGCAGCAGGGACTGCTTTGCAACATTAAACAGCCCCACATCTTCCCCTGCAGCCACAGAATCGTGGAATTGTTTGGGCTGGAAAAGATCATCGAGACAACGCTTCACCCAGCACTGCTGTGCTCATGACTAAACCTCATCCCCAAGCACCACACCCACACATTTTTTGGACACTCCCAGTGGTGGTGACTCCACCACTTCCCTGGGCAGCCTGACCCAAAGCCTGATCACCTTCCCAGTGAAGATTTTTTTCCTGATATCCAATCTAAACCTGCACTGGTGCATCTTGAGGCCGTTTCCTCTTGTCCTGTCACTTGTTACCTGGGAGAAGAGACTGACTTCAACCTCATTAAAATGTCCTTGCAGGGCATTGTAAAGAGACATTCAGTGATGCTGTCACCATCGGTAACAAGCCTTGGCTCTGTCTCCCTGTTCCCATTGCCACATGAAATCCCTGTTATTCACCAAGGCAAGGCAGATGAGAAATACAGCTCTGGTGATGCACAAGAACATGAACACACATCCATGGCTGTGTTTATCGACTCCTCTCCTGTCCCAGCAGGAGAAAGAGGGAGCAGGAGACCAGATCCTGCCTGGGTTTTCACTTCATCAGGGCTAAGCAGCCAATAATTACTCCAGATGAATACCCTTGGAGGAGAGCCAGAGAATCCCAAATCATTCTCTGATTTCAACTTTCAATTTACCCAGCCCGTGCTAAGCTCATTAATCACACTCGCAGCACCCAACACAACAGAAATCACTCCCTGATCTTCTCCCCTCTTATTTCTTGCCACGAGGAGTTGGGGGCAAGGGAAAGAGAAAAGAGAGGCAGAGGTGCCACCCACGAATCTCACAGTCACTCGGAGGGGCTGGGATTAATAAATCAAAAATCCATTGTTAATAGTATGAGCTTAAATATCCATCTAAATGCAAATGAATGAACACTCAAGGGCTCTTCCTCTTTTTTTTATTTCCAAATGCTCTGTTTGACAGCTCCATCTTTGAGGAAGTACATGGTCACCACATAATTGTCTGGTTCTAATTGCAATTTTACAGTCCAACCCTTCACAGCCAATGGATTTTAAGTGGCCTTTAAAGGGTTTTGGCATGCTCTGGATGGGGTTGGAAGATCAGGTGGCTGCAGGAACAAGGCAGGAGCTCTCATGGGAGGATTGCTCCAGGTTTCCAGTCTCTGTACCTGTTCAGCCACAGGAGGCAAGGGGTTAAATCCAGGGGCTGGGTCACTGGAGTCAGGTGGAATTTGGGTCACCAAGGTCTGTACCCTCAGGCGGGTGACTGAGTGTGGGGAAGCTCGACCTGTCCACCCATCCTTGGAGGAGGAACACAGAGAGTGGCAAAAGAGGAAACTTGAGGGGTCTCAGCGTCTTCTGAGAAAGCAACACCACAACAGGCTGGCTTGGGCTGCACAGGGAATGCAGCAGGGTGGAGAACAGGCAGGGAAATGAAGCTGTAAATCCATTAAATGGGTCAGAACTGGGAAATGAGATTTCACAGAATTGCAGAATGGTTCAGCTTGGAAGGGACCTCCAAGAACATTTAATGCCGACCCCTCTGCCATGGGTGGGGACACTTTCCCCTAGACCAGATTACTCAAAGCCCCATCCAACCTGATCCTGAACACTTCCAGGGATGGGACATTCTTAGTTTCACCCATTTGCACAACCACCTTATGGGACTGATAGGTGGGAAAACCTCCAGTTCACAGGGAGAGGTGGCAGGAAGGAGAAGGTGGGAGCAAAGAGGGGAACCACAAAAGAGTGGCTGAACCACGGGGTTTCCTGGCACAGAGTCACCAATCAGGACCTCTACCACACACCAGGCAACAAGTCCAGGGTGCAGCCTAAAAATTCTTGTTCCAAGCAGGAAACAATTACCCAAAATTGTGATGGAAACCCCTTGACAGCTCCAGAGCGCTGTTCAAGTTCGAGGTGAGCAGTCAGGAGTGGGGACAGGGTTTGCATAATTTGCCTTTCATTAGACTTTCCCAGGAGGCAGAAGTGGTAGCAAATCAGCTTTAAAATGTTGTGCAAATCGGCTTTTAAAATACTGCACAAACAACTTGGCAGCTCCCCTCGTCAGAGCTCGCCGGATCAGCTCTAAGTTTTGGAACATCGTCCGAGCAAAAATCTGCTGACATCAGGATCTGGGGCTATTCAGCTGCTCAGAATTGTAAATGTTGGTTGCAAACACTTGCAGACATGCACACACACACCCCAAACCCCAAAACACGGGGAGAGTGGAAGCTCAGCAGCAACATTTGCACAACCAATCTGCTGGGGGGTTGGAATCCATTCTTGAAAACTGAACCGTGGCATTGGTGCCAAAAAATTTCCTGCTCAGCTCTTAGCTCCCACTCTTTGGTGCCATGAGGATGCAGGGATGAAGGACTGAAAGGAATCCCAGCCTCTTATACTCCCAGAGGGACAACAGGCAGCCCAACAAGCTGCTGAGCCTTGTGAGGAAGAGTGTGGAGCAGCCAGAGCTCCCAGGGCAGGGAGTGACCTGGTCTGGGGCATTGGAATGAGATGATCCTTAGGATCTCCTCCAACCCAAGCTATTCTCTAGGATGAGACAGAGATGATGATGATGCTGAGCTGGGCACTGTTCTGCCTCCAGTTCGGAAATGCCATCCAAACCTCTCAGTCCATGCTCAGCAGTGATGAAGGAAACTTTCATCTGTGTCCTACCAGGCACCTGCCAGTGCCAGCTCTGACAGATTCCTGTACCCACCCTGAATGGCATCCCTGTCCTGCAGCCACATCCAAACTGGATTTTGCTCTTTTCACGTTCAGTCTGCAGCTAATTAAATCCAGGTCTGAGCATGGCAGGGAAACATCTCCATGCTCCTGGACACAACCCTCTCTCTCTGCTTTTGGAAAGCCAAAAGCAATGGGATGGAGTGCAGACCAAAAGGGGCAATGGTTCCAGCTCCTGCCTTTACTTGCCAAAAATTTGGTTGTTGTACAAGTGCTTTAATTCCATTCCAGCATGGAGAAACAACAGATTTAGCAGAGTAGGCCAGCTCCTGAACCTGCCCACCAATCCAACCCTCTGTGATGACCCACACACTCTTTGGCACACAGAAAATATTACAAAACTCTCTTTTATTAATTTTTTAAAAGTCCACCTGCATCTCAATCACCTTCTAAGGCTGGAGCAATTTTCACTAGAAGCCAGAGCGACCAGTTCTGCCCCGGGCTACAACACAGGTGTGATTCCACAATCAGGGAGAACCCTTTGGGTTCTCCAGCTTTGCTTTGGATCCATTCAGAGATGCCAAATTAATCCCAGACCAACAGGAACTGAGCTGAGTGTAAATATGTTGCCTGCCTCTGTGCGCATATGCTACTTAATGGAGCATAAAAGGACAAGAATGGAATCATTTTTCAGATGCTGCTGGTAATAATAATAAATAATAATAATAAATGCAGGGGCATGTGCCAAATGTCTGAGATCTCAAGGAGAGGAACTGACTGCAAGCAGAAGAGGAGCCAGGTAGGTGCTCAAACTGAGATGCAAAAGTCAGTGAAGTAAAACCACCATTAAATCAAACACTTTGTATCCTTGTCAAGTTCACTCAGGATTTAAGACCTCACTTTCAGAGTGAGTTGTTGTTTGTTTTTTTTTTTCTTTCTAAGATGCACATTCTTTGACAACTGCTCCTCATATGGGATTTATGGTCCCAACTCTTTGTGGTAACTTAGGACTGATTTTTTTTCCCTGCTGGCCACAACCACATCACTCAAACGCTCCTGAACAGCACCAGTCATCGCTGGAATTCTGGCAAAAATAATTTTTCTATATCACAGCAGCACAATATAAAGTTCATATCACCTTAGATTCACGTCCACAGGACATATTTGCAACTGATTTTTTGTTACTCTCCTTACGGTGCATGATTTGGGGTGAGGGCTGCAGAGAGCCAAGCATGGCTTTGCTGAGCTCAGTCTGAAAACTTCCACAGTCCTGGGTCCCAGTTCATGCATCCTTTATGTGAAAAAATCCAAACCAGCACTAAAAGACAGCTCAGAGAGAAGCAGTGCACGTGTGAAGGAAGAAGCACTCCCCACCAGGGCGAAGAAAATACTGAGTAGAGAAAGCGAGAGCCGACACATCACAGCTAAAATTGTGATGATTTCACCCTCCAAAAAAGCAAACAGACCTGTGAGAGTAAAGGGAAACCAACAGAACTCACCCATCATTTTCATCCCACAGGATGCAGGTCTGGTTGGTGGTTCCCTGCCAGGAGACAAGAAAGGGAAAATAGAAACAAATCAGTGTCATGCTGTTTGTGGAGTGTCTGGACTGGAATGAAGAATGTGGGGCCTGTAAAACCCCTTCCACTGCTCTAAGGATGTCTGGGAAACACCTGGTGAGCTCTCATGGACCTCAAATCCTTGGAATGTCTTTTGCCACCCTGGGATTGAAAAGCCAGAATAAAATGTGCCTTGGTTTGTTCTGCATCACGGCCACTGCAGAGGGATTTGACTCTGCCTCTCTCCTGACTCAACCTACGGATATTCCTCCTCATCCCTCCTCTCACACAGAATCCTTTTGCTGCTCCCTTCTGGAAAGTGGATCAAATACAGCCTCTGCTTTTGTGGGACAGATCCACAGCCCTGCAGGAGAGGGTCAGGTGTGTTAAAACTCCTGGAAGAGGTTTGCCTCTGACCCCAGCTGTCTGAGACAGCTTTGGAAAATCCCTCCAGGAGAGCCCAGAGACACAACAGATCTTAATATTCATGTTGTTGAGGCTCAGGAGGGCATCTAATCTCCACAAGGACGGGCCTTGGGGTATGCAAATGTCCATCCCACAAATCTGCTTAGGGTTGAGCAGAGGAACCTGGAGGGAATTTTTGCCTGCCTTGGAAAGCATTGAGGACAACAGTAATATTCCAGAATTAATGGGAACAACCTATCCCCCCTGCCTTTCCCTCCTCAAGGAAGACCATGGTTACATCAAGATATTTTAATGAGTGCACAATTATTCCTGTGTGATCATGCCCACAATGAAATGGTGTGAGCTGGGGACAAGCACAGCCATGTTCCCTGTGCCAGCAGTGTCACCCTCCTGCTGCTCCGGAAATTAAGCTTTTTGGGGTTTTTTTTGGGAAGATTGAAGGGTCCCGCACCAGCAAAAAAATTTCAGGAGCCCATAAAAACTACCTCCTTCCTTGCACCACCCCATTCCTGCCCTGCAGGAGCAAACCCAGCCATGGGATGGGGCAGGATCCCAGGAAGCACTTACGTTGTACAGGTGGGAGAATTCGATTTCCAGAGGGGTGAGGAGGGATCGAGGGAATGGCTTCACAGTCACAGAGATGACTTTGGAGTTCAGAACGGTGCTGTTCCTGGGGAGGACAGAGGAAACAGAGGGTTTAGAGGGATTTTTGTGGAGCAGGGAATCCCATGGCAACCATCACTGGTGATGCAAGGTTTAATGCACACAGTGCAGGAAGGGCTGACCTCTTTGTTATAAAATAGCCCCAAAGATATTTGCTGCTGATAGACCCCATCCTCTGCCCTCTGGGCTCCCCTCACAGCCAGTCCCCGTGTATCCCTCCAAAATCAAACCATTTTCTGAACCTTCTCAACCCCTAAAGCAACGGGACTTAAGATTCTGTATCTGTCCCAGAAATAAAATATTCCTGAGCTCATTTTCTGTCCCTGCCATGAGGAAACAGCTCATGTGGACTACAGTGACCCTTGTAGGTCCTTTCCAACTCAGAATATTCCATGATTTCACATGTTAAAAAAAAAAAAAAAATCCTGTTTTGCCTCTCCAAGGCTGGCTTAGCCTGCACTGCAGTGAGGCTGAGGCATGGTTGCTTATCCATGGGGTCAGCACACGATCCTGGCTGGAGGCACTGGTGTGTATCTTCATGCCCTGAGGACCAAAATAAAATGAAAAAGGACCAAAACTTTCATGCACATGTCTAAATGTCTGTGCCCAGACAAATATTGTAATAACTCTGGCAGCCCTGGGAGATTTGGCTCTTGGGAAGGAAGGAGATATCTCCCATTCCTGGAATGCCAAACTCTTTGTAGACACTTCCCTGGACACACAACATGTAAATACACAGAGTTTCCTCATTTTTCTACAGTTTAATGGTGTTTAAATAAGCAAAAAGTGCCCACAAACTGACAGTGCTGCCATGAAGGAATTGGTAATGGAGTGGTAGATCCAGATCAGGCTGCTCCCAGTCCCTGTGGCATCCATGGACAAAGAAAATCCCTCCTTATCAAAATCTTCTCCAAATCTGCAGGTACTCCTAAAATCTTTTGCTTTTCTGTCTGGATTTTATCCTTCTGTTTAAAAAAGAATTAGGTGGGAAAGATTTGCATTGGCTTATCAGCAGCTAAAAAAATAGTTTGTTTTTTTTTTCTTTTTTTTAAAAAAAAAGAGGAAAAAAACGTGGATGTTCAAAAAGCCACTGTTCCACCAATACTAGAGAGAACAACACTGATTTAACAGGGAAAGAAAAAAATCGAAAATATATATTTTCCTTTTTTTAAAAAAAGCGAAAAACTAATAAAGAAAAAGAAGAAAAAAAGAATGAAATGACAAAGCCCAACTATCACCCTACAAAGGAAAAGCAAAGGAGTAAATCAATGGGAGCAGGCAGCTGTAAGAAGCTAAAGATGGGATCTGGTGAAAGGTAACCACCAGTGCATGTCTTCATTAGAGGCTGTGTCTGTAAGGGTCAGTCCTTGGGTCAGTGCTGCTGAATATTCGCACGAGCAGCAGGGATGACACCAAAACCTCCTTGTGGAGCCTGAGGAGCAGGTGAGAATCGATGCAGCAAACACAGACAGAAAGAGAATTTGATTTTTCAGCGTGGGAAGCTGTTAGAACACAGGAGTCACCAGTGTGCAGACCGTGAAGGGTGATCAGTGGCCAAAAAGCTGCAGCTCAGCCAGAAGCTAAAAGAGGCTTATGAAAAAACAGAGAACAACTTTTGGCGTGGGTAAATAATGACAGCACAAGGGGGAGTGGTTTTAAACTATAAGAGGAGAGGTTTGGATTAAATGTTAGGAAGAAATTCTTTGCTCAGAGGGTGGTGAGGCCCTGGCACAGGTTTCCAAGAGAAGCTGTGGCTGTCCCATCCATGGAAATGTCCAAGGCCAGGCTGAATGGGGCTTGGAGCAGCCTGGGATAGTGGAAGGTGTCCCAGCCTGTGGCAGGAGGTTGGAATGGGATGATCTTTAAGATCCTTTCCATTGAGATGAAGCAAAGAACTTCTGTCTGTACCCTTCTTGTCTGGACTCCACTGTGCTGTTGGGTTCAGTTTCACTTTGAAAGGGGAAAACAGTAAAGGGAGTTCAAAACACGGACATAAAATCGATCCAGGTGCAGGAAAACAAACAAAATCTCTCTGTTGGAAGTCTCGTCTGATAGTTCCTTGCACGTGGGGAGCTTTTCAGTCACCCACCCGAAGGCCAAGTGCCTGGAAGTGAAAGTCAGACAAATCCAGCCTTAAAAAGAGAGGCAGGCTCCTGGCAGAGAAGGTAATTAAGCAGCTGAGCAGCTTGTCGGGGGTGGAGAAGGACTCAGTGTCACGGGGAAGCTTTCAGGAGGAAGATGAGTCGCTTCTCCTCCACAGTGCAGCCCAGCTTCTGGGAAGAAAACAAAACCCGCGGAGCTCGGGCTGGAGCAGGAGCTCAGAGGGCTCCTGAGTGGCCACCAAGGGTGTGCAAAGAGCTGTGAACACAGAGCTGGGTACACAGGGACAGGCAGCCTGGTGGCTCTCTGCTGGCCGTGTCCCCTGCAGCAGAATCCAGCTGGGAGCAAGCGCCTCTCTCACCCCCCTGGCTTGGAAAATCAGGTTTTGTGTGCAGTCCATCCCAATTGTCACAGCTGCCAGGATCCGCTGGGCTCTCCGGATCCAAGGGGACAGAGTAATGTGTGACTCAGAGACGGAACTGCTGCTTGGGGGAGGTAAATTGGGACAATTAGGGACAGCTCAGCTGGTGCTGTTTGCTGAGTTATATCTACTTTTTTTTTTTTTTTTTTTTTTTTTTTTTTTTTTT